>VZRV01000958.1:179179-205018 GCA_013398115.1 Falcunculus frontatus
CGGCTCGCGCAGGGCGGGGGCGGGGCGCGCGCGCCGGGGGGTCCCAACACCTGCCCGGGGCGGGGCCCCCGCACCTGGAGCGGGTCCGCGCTCCCGAGCCCCGCACCGACCCCGCACCGACCCCGCCTCCCGCTCCGCCAGCCGTGGAGCCGCAGCCGCCCCCTCCAGCGGCTTTGGCTCTTGGCCCAGCCTTGACCCCGCGGACACCGGCTGCGTGCCGGGGTTCTGTGTGTCGGTGTGTGCGAGACCCCGCGGCCGCCCTGCCCTTCCCTCCGCTCCGCGTCTCGGGGCTTTCAGTGGCTCGCCCCCGCAGTGCGGTGTTACCTCAGTCCCTGCCACCTTGTGCGCCGCGCACAGAATGGTTTGGAAGGGACCTTAAAGANTCAGTGGCTCGCCCCCGCAGTGCGTTGTTACCTCAGTCCCTGCCACCTTGTGCGCCGCGCACAGAATGGTTTGGAAGGGACCTTAAAGACCGTCTCGTTCCAACCCCGCTGCTGTGCGCGGGGACACCTTCCACTAGCCCGGGTTGCTTGGAGCCCCATCCAGCCTGGCTTGGAACACTTCCAGGGATGGGGCATCCAGCGGGGGCTGCAGGCCAGTGCTAGTGCTTGTCCTTGGAGACTGGATGCTTCCTCCTGCTTTTGGGGGTGCTGGGTGTGGGGAGTGCCCGGCGCTGGGGAGCGGCGGGAAGGAGGGAGGGAGGGAAGGCTGGGTTCCCTGCCCGGCTGCAGGCAGGTAGGATCCTGCAGGGAGTTTCACAGCTGTTGCCCTCAGCTCGTCCAAGTGGGCCACGGGGTGGAAGCTGGCAAGTTGCGAGGTGCTGAGGAATGGGGATGGTGCAGTGCCCCAGCTCGGTGGGGAGATGCGTATCGGGAGCCTGGGTACCTGCGGATTGCATTTGGCACCTGGTGACTAACAGATGAAATGGCCCTTGCTGACCTCTCAGACCGTAGCTCGCGGGATCTTGGTTACTTGGAGAATGCTTGCTAGGAATGGGCAGGGACAAAAATGGTTTATTTGCATTTCAAGCTAAAGGAAGCCAGTCTACATAAATCATTTAACTTTCTGTGCTACCAGGGACCTTCTTACCTGATGCTCATGCCCCTCAAATTAAGGACTGAGTGAGTTTGCTGCAGTTAAATGTTTAAAAATAAAAAAGGTACAATGGATAAATTTTTCCATGCAGAGGCACTCAAGTTCTGGTTGTCAGGTTGGGGTGTTTTGATGGCCTTTGTTGGTCCTGTGCCCTCTTGAACTTTGAAATGTTCCCGTTAAAGGGTATAGTCGATACCATAAACCCAGGGTATTTAGAACTGTGTTCTTAAGTTATAAGATCAAAGAGAAAATTAGGATTTTTTCTCCTCTTTATTGGCCATTTAATACAGACTTGATGAAATCATAAACTCTTCAGTAGGAGATTTCAGTAACATTAGCACCCCAAACTTTATATGCTATCTGCATGAGGAAGTAAAGGTAACTTAACTCAATGCTTTTATTTTGCCAGTTTCTAGTATTGCTACTTGAAACACGAGGAGAGTTTGATAATCCTTGCGCTGCAGGTCCCTAAGCCCAGCCTTCTTTGAATTTTTCTCTGTTGGAATAAGCACATTCTTACCTTGCAGCTGCCGGATATTGTTGTTCTGTGCTCACCCAGTCCTAAGTAAGGCCTGTTTGACCTGCCTCTTGCAGGTGAATTAACGCAGTGTCTCCAGCCCACACTGCCCTGTCTGCTGCTGTTTCTTGTACCATTGCCTCTAGCATTTTAAGGGAATTGAAATACTCGGGGTATATTTTTTTTCCCACCGTTTTTTTTTCCTGCAGCTGTTGCAAAGCGGGCTGTAATTTATTTAAACAGTGCCATTGCAGTCTAGTGGGTGGTTAGCTGATTTTTGGATGGTTTACTGAATACTCTCCCAGCCCACCCTGGTTTCTAAAAATAAGCTGTGGAGTAGCTTTGCTTAAAATAGCCTGTGGATGCACCTATGGAAAGGAGCCCCTCCTGTATGTTGTAGTTAGGTCTTGAACTCTGTGTGTTCAGTCTGTTGAAGGGGAACATGGCATCTTTGTCAGAGCTGTGCAAAAGCTGTGTAGACTTTGCAAGAAGAGGCTTAATTGTAGTGCTAGTTTATCACAAGGGGTTTTTGCAGTAGATTGAGTTCCTGGGTTATGTTTCAGCTCCCTGGGGTAATTTCAAAATTATTCTCGAATAGTTTTCTTTCTCTATTGAAGTTTGCAAACGAGAAACAACAATATGGACATAGTCTTTTCATATTACTTTTATTTTTGCTGTACAACAATACTGAAGTTACTGTTTCTTTAATATGATGGGAAGGAGCAAGAGTAAAGAGAATTGGAAATTGTGTCCTTCACTTATGAAACAAATTTGCTTTGGTGCTGGCAGTGAGCAAAGGATTTATTTCAGTAGTTCTAGCTTGAATTTTTAAGCCCCACGCTAATGAAAACCAGCATGAGTATATGCAGACTTCTTGGTGAACCTCATCTGAATGATAACTCCCTCACTTAGAGACTAATATAGTAATGTATAAATTGCTCAAGGGGGGGATTTCTTGATGTCTGTGTGATACTACAGTGTCCCAAGCTAGCAGTAGCTGTAAAGCAAGTAATTTCTTGAAAAGTGATTTGTTTTGTTTTACTGATTGTCCTTTTTAATTTTATGAGGTAAAATTTTTCAGTTTGGACAAGTGTCTCTGCTGTAAAGCTGCAGTACCAGAGTTCAGCGACTTCCAGTGTTTGAAACAGTGTCAGTTATCCAGTTTATTCCTATTTCCTGTCCTTTTTTTTTGATATCATTAGTCTGATCTCTGATTTGCAAGAGGGAGCTTGGGATAGTGCCAGAAAGTTCTTAAAATTGCTACCTTGGGATACATCATCCACAGAAATCTGGCAGTGGGAGAGGCTGAGGAACAGCTAGAACAATACAGCTGTCTTCTTCACCCACCTACCTCACATTTTTTTCCTTGCCTCCTGCTGTAAAACTTGAAGCTTAATGCTTGTTTGAGATTGTTAACAAACAAATGACGCAATTAAAATTTATGTGCAACTTTAAAACAAAGAAGAATTCAAGTAGCTTTGAAGAATTGATTCTGATCAGTTACAGTTTTGGCTTGTTAGTCTTGAGCATTTTTTTTTTCCTAGCACCAAGCTGTTTGTTCAGACACTGAAGCCTCAGAAATAGCTGTCACATTAATATTTATCAATAGCCATTGGCAGAGTTTTAGATTTGGGGTTAATTAAAATTTGCTTCTGAAGGTGATGTTTTAAAGTTAGTTGTTCTGCAGGATGGGTTATGTGGAACCATTTCTTGTACTCCTTTGCAAGATGGCATGAAATGGAGTTGTGTGTGGTTTTTCCCTCCACCCTGTTCCTTCCCTCAGGGAATTCAGAGTTTTTCCTGTACCGTAAATATTGGTATGGCATCCATTACTTCAGTTAATTAGTCATATAGAGGAATTGTTCTGACTAGTTGTGGATGTTGAAATCATGTGTTACAGTGTGCATCATGAGCTGCTCTCAGCCCCTCTGTTTTTGAGATCCTGGTGTGACTGACAGGCGGTGCAGGGCACCCATGGGTACTGTATTTTCTGAACTCCCCAGGTGAACTTCGGAGTTCAGGGCCTTGGAGATCAGTAGCAGAAACAAGCATTTTCACCTCTCCTTTCCTTGGTGCTTAGCTGGGGCTCTGTGTAACCAGTTTGAAGGAGAGGTGGTAGAGGTTCAGGCAGCCCTTGCAAATTGCTTGGGTAAAGGGTGCCTTCCCCACTAGGATTAGGCAACAAATTGATTTTCTTTCTTTTTTTTTTAGCCACTATCTTAAGGTTTTTTCCTTATTTAGAGTGTGATTGTAGCACCTCTCTTGAAACTTCTGAAGTAATGTTAATGTCCAAGTAGATAAAAAATGTATATAATGTCCAGGCTCTGTGTGAGTTTCATCCATATGCAGTCCATGTGTGAGTCTCATCCAAATACCTGGAGGGGTTTAGTTTTGATTTAAAATATACATAGGAGTTTGAACCATCAAATATTTAAAGCTGTTGAGAGGATAGCTTGGCTGCAGCAGTAAATGTTAAATTTCTTAGAAAGCAACCCGTCCCCTCCCCTGCCAAAACCTGAGCAGCAATACTTGACCTTACAGCTTTTATTCCTTAATGGGTACAGCATTCTGCTTGGCACTTTCACATGTTGCCTCCTTAACTTTAGGATTCTGCATGAAGCTCTCGCAGTCTTTTTAATTTGAGAAATGAAGGTGGTTGGGCCCTAGAAGACATCTACTGCTAAAGCTCATTATCTGGGATCCTTGGTGCCTCTAGGGAACTAGATAGCCTGGCTGTAGGAAATGCTCTTGTCTATTTTTGTTTGGCTGGTAGATCCACAGTTGGTCTACCTCCTGTCTCAACACAGCCATCACTGCTCTCTGATCAGGATCTTGAGGCTTTGTAATGAAAATATCCTGGATTAGATTACTCTCTGCTCCCTGATAGAATAAACATGCATCCTGTCATCTTGGATAACACCCCATCGGGACAGATATGCTTAAATTAGGCAGGTTAAAGGTAGGCCATTTAGCACTGGAAAAGGTACTTGTGCATGGCTGTACCAGAGGAACAGTAGCTATGTTTTTTCTCATGGAAAAAAGGTTATGATTTGACAAATGGAACATCAAGGGAGACACAGCAAGCTTTACCTGTAATTAGTTGTTCTTTGCTCCATTGAAACTCCTTCTTAAGGAAAGTGCTTGCAAAAGCACAGTTCCAAGCGAGACCTGAGGGCAGGGAATAAGAAGTGAGAGCAAGACCTTATGCAAAAATGTAAAATGCACCTGGTAGTGATGGGCCATAATGTACATGCATCACACCTAGTTAGTACAGGAAATCAATGTGGAAAAAATAATGTAGTTGATAGCTGCATATTGATGATCTGCATAAATGTTTGATGTCTTATTTACCAGTAGCCTTTTTTCCCCAGGTGGAGGGCTTGGCTGACAATACTTGACTATTTTTTTCTATTTTTTTCCACTGCCTGAACTTGGTGCATGCTTACTACCTCTGCCTGACGGGGTTGTCAGCAGACTCTAGGACTCCTGTGGAACTGCCATGTCAAAATATTTCTTATTTTGCCAAAACACCTGTAGTCTTTGTGCTCCTAAAGCCTTTCCCCGGCTTCTTGCAATTCATGGACAAATACACTGTCAATCAGAAAACATGGATCCATGTTTCCTCACTTTTGGGGAGGTAGATCAGGAAATTTGTATGCTTTCACCTGCTCAGTACTGTATTTGCCTTGAAACCTTTTTGATCAGAAATGAAAGGCTGAGGAAATGGTTTATTATAAAAATGATGTCCCTTTGGTCTCAAGTGACACAAATGCAAAGGGTAGTTTTCAGGTTTTGTTTTGCTCTTTCTTAAAAGAAGATAACGGGGTGATGTTTTAGAGAGTGACTTCAGCAATGCTGGGTAGTGACAACTCCAGTTGATTTCAATAGCAGCTGCAGGTGTCACCTCTAAAAAAGAACCAAGGCCTTAATGGTGACCACTTCAGAACCACTCTTTGAAAAAGGGATTTATTATTGGCATGCTGTGTGTGCCAGCAACTATTTGCAGCTTGCCCGGAATAGAAAGTCTAAAGACTTAAGTTTCATGTAACTATAGGAAATCTGTCTTCTAATTTTAAGCAGAAGTGCTCTTTGCACTCTTAATCTTTCATGCATTCATGTCACTAAATCTAGAATTTCTTATGTCTTTGAAATAAATATGCCTCAAAGGACAATATTCTGCTAACTATTTAAACTTTATACCTTAAAGTTCTGAGGGTTTTTTTGAATGTCACAGAGATGGTCAGATAGTAAAGAACACTTCTATTTATATTCCTTGAAAGCTTCCTTAAATAAACATGTGCTTATTTATTGGAAACACTGAGGCTGAAGTTAAAACTTGCAGACGAAGTCCCTCACCTCCCAGCCACTGAGAGTGTGCTTGTGCACCTCTTGTCAGCTTTCTAATCTTTATTCCAGAAGGTGCTCCAGCCAGCCTATCTGTGAAATGCTACACTCCTAGCCACACAGCTGGTGTGGGCATTAAATCTTTGACTGAAAATGGAATCGGTATTAAAGTAGTCAGGATTACTCTTACACGAGAGGATGTGAGCTGGAGAAGCAGAGCATGTTTGATTCACTGCAGTGCAGTGGAGGCTCCATAGCATTGTCTCTGTGCTGTTTAAAGATGTTCCAAATGCTGTTTTCTCACTTTAAAAAGTCTGTGTAGGAAAGGTTTGCTGGAGACATGACCGCTTGTAGCTTTAATCTCAAACAATTGGGTTTATTTTGGATGTAGTTGGGGTAAAACTATAATTGGTTGTGTTATGTGAGACTTGTGATATTTGGCCTAATTGGGCTGTGTTCCCACTGTATTTTAGGTGGCTTGAGTGATCCTGTGAGGTTCAAATGTTAGTGTAGATGCTGAGGAGCTTTGTGTGGCAGAAGCTGCGTTCTGTGTTGGAGGGCTACTGCTTGTATTTCTTGTGGAAATGCAGCTTGCTTTGAGAGCTATTTGGGTTCACTGTTTTTCATCACAAAAGCTGCAAAAAATTAAGCTTTTGTCAAACAGTAAATGATGTGAAACAACTACGTTTTCTGGATGTAAAAAATGCCAAAACTGATGTAGTAAATTTTTAGTATACTTGGGGTTAATATGTGTTTTTGCCACAAAGTTTTTCTAGTATGAGAAGGAGGTTTGAGACAGATGTGTAAGGTAAATTGTGATTTTGTTTTTCAGCTTTGAAAATTACTTTTGTCTTGTCCCCTGTGGGCCAGTGGCTGTCTGGCCCCTCTGTTGAGCAATGCCTTCGAGTCGCTGCGTGTAGGTGAGATGGGAGGAATTCATCTTTTTTTGTGTAGTCTGACTCCTTCGCTTGTTTTTCCTCTAGGTGTTGCTTTGTGTTGGCTCTGAAATACATGCTATGAACATACTTTAAAAACTACCCTAAGTTCATAAAGCAGCTATGATCACATCGTATACTTAGTCATCTGCAGGAGCTTTAGGTTATTGTGCGCCAGAAAGCTTCCCTCCCTGCTCTTCTGAAAACAAGCCCAATGTTTTGTCAACTTTGTGTGGGTCCTGCTTGCATTGCCTGCTCTGTTTCAGAGCTGCTCAACCTGCTGAAGAGACTAGAAAGTGACCCTGAGTTTTCTGCCAGCACGCCCGTTTGCTTTCCCTTGTTCCTCTCCAGTTCTAGCTGCAGTAATCCTCCGATCTGGAAGGAGCTTGGGAGCATCAGTTTGGAAGCAGAGAGGCTGCTTCAAGGAGTGAGGAATAAGGGTATCCTGGCAGTGCTTCTGGCTCCTTGATTTTTATCCATTTGCTTACCTGAAGGATAGTTGCTGCTGTTTCTTGGCAGTGACTCCACCATTCCCTCCCTCCTCTGCACTGTGATAAACCTTTGATGGGCTTTTTGCTAGAAATCTGCTCTGGCTTTGGTTAGTGGGTGTCTAAAACGGGTCAGCCTCCGGTCAGAGGTGACTGCTGGCAGTCATGTGCTGTGTCCATTCAGTGCTTTTGAGCTCTCACAGGAGCAGGAGGTGGAGGTGTAGCCTGACCATCCCCACCCTGCCCCTGCTCCCAGGGCTGGGGAATGAACGGGTGTGGGTAGCTGAGAGCATCTCTGCCTGTTCATGTTGGGCAGCACTGACCTTCTGCTTCCCCTGGGGTGGTGGGGCTCCCTTAGAGCTGCTCCTTCCCCTCTGTGCACCCAGGGAGACCTGCTGGGAGGGAGGGAGCTGAGGAGAACACTGTGATGGCTCTGGTGTAGATCACCTCGAGTCAGGGAGGGATGGCCATCCCTGATTTAACCACAGTCTTTAGTGCCTTTGCTTACTGTACAGGAAAAAATACTCCATGTAAATGACTGAGTGCTGTCTTCAGCAGAGTCTGTCGTGTGCCCGTTGATACTACAGATAAGGAATGATGCTAGACTAGGACTGAACAGATGAGTTTATTTTTTGATTACTCCAGTGCTTTTGGCTTTTTTTTTTTTCTGGTTTGATGGCCAGATTTTGCTTGAAGATAGTTTATTTTAGAAATCCAATGTGTGCAACATAGTAGACACATTTCAGCATCACCAAAGATTTAACTACCATTCAGCTCTAAGAGAAATGCTTGCTATTTACCTGAAATATCTCTATTGCTGCTTTTGATATTAACCATTTTTCTCGTAATTATATTTGGGGAATGACTTACAGTTATAAAATCTTGTTTAAGAGTTGAGCTATACCTTATGCTCATTTGTTAAACCATTCCTAAGGGTTTTCTTTATAGTTGTAGCTAGGCTTCAATTTGTATATAAAGGAGAAAAATAAAATATTTATTTTATTGTTACTGTTTCAGCTGCTAAATAAAGTGTAAAAAGCATATTTAACATGAGGACCTTCTGATAACAAGAACTCCGAGCTGAAACATGGAGTAAGCCTGGATTTTATCTGTGGTTGCAATGACTGTTTGCTCCTCAATAGAAAGCTACATTAGATGGAAGGGACAAGGCATTTCAAGGCTAAATGAGAATCTTAGTCTTACTTGATTAGAGCTTGGAGAGGTTGCTAAGAAACAGCCTAATAGTCCTTGAGTAACCAATTATATGCCCCTTGGACAGATGCACTGGTGCTCATTCTCTGAACTTGCTTGGTTGTTTTTTTTTTGTTGGGTTTATTTTTTTAAATCTGAGATAAGGCTGGAGTATTAGTACACAAACTGCAATCTGTTTACATCCTGCTTTGGTCTTGAAAGTCCTGATTATATATATGTCTTTCTCCCAGCAGGATGTGTTCTGGTGGGCTTTGTTTAGTATGTTGCTATTTGATGATTATAACATTTAAATTATTCTTGCAGTGCCTCTTCTAGTTCCACATAGTTCACTGTGTCTCTCGTCTCTCCAGTACTTTCTAGTACTATCAACATACCAGCTTGAATAACGTCAAGCGTATAACATTCAAACTGGTTAAATTTTACATTTTCAGACTCTTATTGAGTAGGAAATACAAATACTGATGCAATATCCTATGGTAGGTGGAAAAATGCTTGCTTTTGGGTAGAGCTCGCTTTCCTTGCCCCTTCATGCAAATTGGAGAGAATTATTGTATGAGCTAACGGCTAACTAAAACATCAAATAGGGTTATTTCTTTTCTCCTTCTTTTTTTTTCCCCTGAATATGTATGATTCTGTTTATAGCATTGTAAAGTTCAACAGTCTACTTTAAGACAGAATCTACACTTTTAATGTAGTAGGTCCTGGATTCGAGCTGGAGAACTTAAGATCTAATTAGGGAACTTGTTCATACTTGCAAGACTTGATTGACACGTGCTTTAAGCAGTAAGTTGAGAAATATTTAAATAGCTTAATTATTGATCTTCAATTAATCTCCTGAAGTAGAAGTTTTTTAGGATGTGCAATTTTTGGTACTATTTAGTGTTCTTCCTATTGACTGAGAACAATTTTAATGGCACTGGTCTGGTAACCTGTGCTGCTGCTTAATAGTTTTAATTAATGTTTCTTTCTCTTATACCATGTTAAAAAAAATAGAGATGATTTTGATAGATCTGACTCTTATAGTACAGTGACATGATTTTCTTTGTATCACAACATGGAATTTTTACTGTAACTGGCTACATGTAATCAGCAAAGTCTAAAAGTCAGACCATGCTTACTTGGACTGTGAAGGGCAGGTATATCCATGTGCTGCCCCTCAGTAATGACTGGGTTTTGCACACCACAATGACCTGATAGCACCCCTGTGTTGGTTATAAACTGTTGTTTAAATCATGTGTTTATATATAGGCCCAGAATATTTTAGTGTTGTGTTTGGCTGTTGGATACCTTTGTAGAACAGAGTATTTTTCCATGATTCATCTGCACATATTGGTGCTTTCTCCTATCAGAAAGTGAGGAAGGGAAGGAAGTAGGGAAAATGAAGTGCTTAGACTTGCACAAACATGTAAGGTGTTGGTTGTCAAATATTTAGTGCTCCTGCAATGCCTTCTGATGTTTGCTGTTCAGCTGTGATAACTGCAGGGCTGTGGAGTGACTACCAACCTACAAACCACACATCTCTTGCTCTGGAAGAGGTGAAAGTAAAGTGGTTGCCCGAACCCAGCTGGTGGCAATTCTTCAGAGGTTAATTTCCAGAATTCAGGTTCCTTTTATCTAACTCTATGTGTCCTGGACTTGGACTGAGGACTGGCAGAACATTAGTTGTCACAGGGCTTAGGCAGAACTGCAAACTGCTGCATGTCACCAGAGCTTCTCAAGCTGCTCATATCTACTCCCAGATCTCTGCAAATGTAAGGTAAACAAAATAAGCTTTGGCTGACAGGAAAGATAGTCTTGGCTTGTGGCAGCTTGCTGTCAGTGATAATTTGTTTGTCCCTAAAGCCATTAGGATGGATTTTCAAGATTTGGTACTCTGTGACTCTTCATCTTGCCAAGGAATCTGGAGAAGACGGAACAGCAGGGAGTTGATGGCAGGTTGACGTGCTGAAACTGTGAAGTGGTCACTAGGACATACTCTTGAGTTATGGCTCCAGCTTTGGGCTAACAGAATTACTCTCTGGCTTTTTTTAATGTTGGCCTACTTTCCATGGCCTTGTTCTGTTCTCCATTGATACTCATCCTTATGAGGAAAGCTGTAACATTGTTACCCACCAGAGGAGTAACTAGGAGTAATAAATCTGAAGACTTGCTGACATAATCTCCCTTTCATAGCTTCCAGATCCATGTCAGTGGGAGGAGAAGGGAAAAAATAGAGAAGCATTCTGAATTTACATGCTTAGAGTCAACTTATAGGGCATGTGCTTGCTTTCAAAGGCTGTTTCATGTACTTTGCTACCCTTGTTCCAAAGCTCTCCTTGCTAAGGTGTGCTCATTTGTGGGCTTTGTCTGATCTGTAATAATGTAAAGCTATATCAGATCCCCTCCAGTTTACATGAATCTGAAAGATGAGATTGGATATTGAAGTTCTGATGCTGCTTTGTTGTGGTGGGATTGATCATGTCTTGGTTGTCATATATTCAAATAGATAGCTTGGAATTGTGGCCTACATATGCTATTTTATGCTGTGTTTCTTTGCGCTGTAAGCAATTAATTTTTAATTGTTATTAAGTCCAATGTAGTGGTTGGTGCTGCAAACATGTGATAAAGATTTACTGTAGCCACAAAGTACTGTTCAGAAGATTCAGTCCTGCTGCTGGAATATGCTAGAAGAATTTGTTGCAGGAATGGGTTTATAAACTTAGTTTTTTCACAGCTAAACTCTGTCTCTACCATGTATATTTAACTGTGTGCATAATCCCTGTTTAATCCTTTATTCAAGTTCCTTGAATGTGTTGATCTACATGAAAGAACTTGCACCCGCTCTTAGAGTGGTGACTCTTATTTTTCTGCTCAACTTATTCCTGTAAATTTACAGAGAACTGAAGTAAGGTGTTTTATTTCTGTTTGCTTCCCTGCCAGCCTCTTTAGCATGTGCAGAATTTGAAAACTGAGCTGCTGTTTCGCTTGGGGCTGAAATGAAGGACAGTTTAGGTGTGTTATCCCTTTCTTTTGGATTAATGACGTTTCTGTTTCTAGCCTTGAACAGGTCTACACTCTGATAAGTCTCTTATGGAAATGCAAAGTTCAAATGGACTGAAACCGTTGTGTGACTCATGTAGCAATAAAACAGAGACATTTGAGTTTCTTAATGTTGAAAAGGCCTGTGGTGATACCTGTGCTCAGAACCAAAGCCATGGGAGGAAAATGATGGATCTTGTTTGGAGCTGCATGAGGGTTCAATCAGTCAGCTGCTGCCATCACAGTGGGCCAGTGGAGTCTTTGCTTCATGTCCTCTTTCAGCTGTGGCTGCTGCTGCCCAAAGAGCTCTAGAGGTGACTCAGTTGGGCAGGACTGATGAGGGAATTGAAGAGGACTTAGGAAAACATTGCCACAATCTCTGCTCCCTTAGGAGCAGTGGTTGAGTGTGGGCCTCTCCTTTTCCTAAGGCAAGACATCTAGGGCTCATTAGCTGGAATTGGTTTTGTGGGCATTTCCTTTTTTAAAAACAAAGGGAAAGATTGCAGTGCTATCAACAGCTAACATTATTTAAAAGGGTTAAGATTAAAACACTACTCCCTGTTCCTGGGGACTTTGCATACATAGAACTTGGGGGCATATCTGTTTTTTTATAAATTTGCTTAACTTCTTAGTATGCATATTTCCAATACAAAAGAGAGTGCATGCAGGTGTTCTGTGTTTAGAACAATAATTAAAGTATGTTATTACATAGTTAGTTTAATTCCCTCTTGACTTCAAGTTGAAATTATAATGATGCATGGCTTCAAGTGCCCAGAGGACACTAATATCCATGCCACATGGAGTGCAGAGGGGAAGGGAAGAGCAGTATTAATTACTAGTTCATCTTTGAATTCTAAATATTAGCATAAAACAAGTCTTGCACTAACCGTTAATGGGTCATGGTTGTTACATACACTTCAAAAGAGACAATCTAGCTACACTTTCATTAATGCAACAAGAAAGTGTGTGTATAATGGGCTTAATTTATCTTGGACTTCTTCCAAAACTTTAGGAAAAGAGTAGGACGTGGATACTTGGTTAACATCAAGTTTGTCTGAAACAGTTCAAAGGTGGTAGCAAGGCTGAAAGCTTCTGCTTAAATCTAATAGAGTGATGTTCAGATGGTCCCCAACCATCTGCCTGGTACTGTGCTTGTACATGTCTCTTTGTCTAAACGTCTTTTCTCTCGGTTCTCTAATTTCATCAATACTTTCTTCTGTTCTTTGCTATTGGATTAACTGGGTGGATTTCTGGAAACTCCTACTGCCAGCTCCAGCTGTTGTGGAGAGGACTGGAGCTTATTAACTCTGAAGTCATGAAAGTATCTTAAGATGTAGCTGGTTTATTTCCTTTAATGTAATGATCAGGCGAAATGTCTGTTGACACTTAATCCTATGGTCCTCCATCTAAAACAGTGGATTCTGATTTCTTTTGTCCACTAAAACTGGATACTAGCAAAGAAACATCTACTGGAATTGCTACTCTGTTTTCCCGCATGTAATTTCTGATTCAATATCAAGTTCTGATCTCAAAAATCAACACCTTGTGTTCTCCCTGAATAGAATGGAAGGCTGTTATTTAAGGTTTAAGTGCGTTTTCAGGACTGATGCACGTGAGGTTAATTTCATTTTCCTTTCTGCTGCTTTTGCTCTGGAACTCTCAAAAAGGGGAAATGTAACTGGGGGATGTTAACTAGGCTCCCTGTTTGAGAGAGAGAATACAAACTGATAGTTGTGTAATCTGACAATTATCAGATAGGCTACTAGATGTTGTCTCTTCCTTTTGTATGGTTGTAGTGCTCCATACCAAATCCTATTGCTTTGGTGGATAGCTGTTAGACTTAAAATAGTGTTGGCAATTGGCTGGCTTCTCTACTATCTAATTTCTTCTAAGGTGTAGAAGGAAAGCTTGCTGATGTTATTTTATATTCCAGTATGCTTTTGAGAAACCTCACAGGGACAGGCACAGTAACAAAAGCCATATCAAAGGATACCCAAATATTTGTTAACTTTTAATCAGAGTACATAAAGGTTTAGTGTATGTAGATATCTTGGATAAATTAGCAGAGGGGAGCTGTGCCTGGGGGAAGGATGACTAATGGTTCTTCTATAACTCTTTTGTATTCTGTACTCATCATTAGTTCTGACCAGCTACTTGAAACAAAGCAAAGTGATGAACGGGGTGGTTTAAGACTGTTTTCAGGTGGATTTTACTTTGTGTACGTGTCATCCTTCTTTATGGTGTCAATTTTTCTTTCACAGTGGTCATGTGTGAACAGAGCATTGCTGTGCTCGTTGCTGGGACAAGCTGTCCTTTTTTGAGGCCTGTTTTCCACATGCCTCAAGGTTTTTATGGGATGCCAGGCCTCTGCCCAGCAGATCTGAGGATCAGCTCCAAGATTCTTCTGCCGTGTTCTTTGTTACAGATTGGAATAGGAGTGGTGAGCTGGGCTTCCTTTACCTGGAAGAAGAGCAGTTTCACGGAGTTGTCCAATGGTATTGAGTTTCTGCAAGACTTTTCCCATGACTTGTTAGAGACCTGCAGGAGAAGGTCTTACGTGCTTACTGACCAAAACTTTAAAGGCATTTTTTTCCTTACTAAAGAGTGTGAAAAAGTTAAAATGAAAAAGATTACCAGCAGTAGGTTTACCTCCAGATAGGTTTGGCTCCAGAAGGCCTGTGATGTCTTAATTCCTGCTTCTGTACTCCTGTTTATTTTGGTTTAAAATGTGTTTCTTGAGGTCACTAAGGATTTTGATCTCTGCTCAAATTCTGGATCTGTGTTGTCTGAGGCCTGGGCTGAGCCTGTAGCAACTGTTGGACACACAGACATTGAGGCAGACCCAAATGGCTAAAAGGATATATCTACTGTTTCCACTTATCAGGAGTGCTCTAGGGATCCATGCAGAGTATCTAGAAGCATCTTTTGGAAATCTGGCTAATTAACCTGGATTGCTCTGAAGAGTCTGGTTCTTCCAGTAGTTTGTGTCTGGGATAACAAGGATTCCTTACATTATTTCAAGATGTGTTTTATGGAGACTAGTATTGCATTTGGGGTGGTTCAATCAACTAGGGGAAGTTCTGCAGCAAGTCTGCGACTGTTTTTTACTTTTCATTGCCTTTCAGCTTTTAAGTTCTAGCATTTTTTTAGCCGTTATTTCCAGACTGTCACAGATGCTCTTGCCTTCACAGCTTCTGTGCCAGTCATGCTAACCTAATCTTTGCCTTTCCTATTCTACTCTTTCCCTAATTCTCCCTGGAGACTAAAGATGATGTTTTGAAAGCTGTTTTGTTCCTTAGACTGGTTCCCGAGTGGCTGAGAGGCCCAGATTTTAATGGGGGAAGTATTTCTTGCTTGCTGTTCAGCTGGTATGGAATAACGTGTCTGGCTGGTGTGACACTTGGCTCAGGGACACACGTAGACGGTGCAGAATCACTTTCTTAGTGGAGGAAGGTTAATTAGGAATAGCACCAGCCTTCTTCTGTGCCACACAGAAGCCAGTAGGGGTTGGTTCTGGCTAGTGTAAATAGAATAGCTAAAGTTTGGAGATGAATTGCAAAATTATTTCAGTTATTTTCCTGTGTAAACCTTGGTTTGCCAGTCTTCCCCAAAACAAGTACTGGTTTTCTTATAGTTAAACCAGGATTTTTGTCACAAATGTGCTGATGAATTTTTGTGTGAAAATTACCGTGAGATGATTAAGCTTTGTATTTCACTTGACACTTGTCAATCTTCCTCTAGTGAAATAAGTGCTTGCTGTGTTTGAGCATTTCTGTTATCTTGCCTTGAATGACAGTATGTTCTGCTTTGTGTCACCTGACTTAATCACTATTAAAAGACTGTCTGGATTAACTTTTCCTCGGGGGAAGTTTCAGAAGCCTGCAGTCCTCTAAACCTTTATTCTAAATAATAAGATCTCCCAGTTAGTAGCTTTAGCTCAGCTTGTCTTTTTTATCTGAATAGCATTTGTTGCATTTACTGCAACAGGTACCTGACTGAATAGAATGCATGGGTTGGTGATTTCTGCATTTGTCCTGTTTCATGTGACATTTCAGTACTGCAGAAAGGAGAAACTCGATTAGATTTTCAGTTATGTCTTCTTCTGTCATGGTTTTCAAAGAGGAATTCTGAGATATAACTATAAATCTGATTTAGAACTGTGCTTTGTTTCTCCTGGCTTCCTTTTCTTCCTCAGACGCTCCTTGGTCACAATTTTGATTTTCCTGGGAATAGATGGTAATGGCTCAGGTAGATGTGCAAGATTCCACTGTGTAATTATTTTATTTATTTTAGCACTGTCTTGTTTTAATGTCAGCCATCAGAAAAAAAGTGAAATACTTGTTTCAGAACCACACCTGTGCTAGAACTGGAGTTCAGGGAATGTAAACAAATGTTCACTGGAGGTTAAGGGCAAGAATATAGAAAACTGCTTGTCATTGTCCCTAGCTTTGTTTTCAACCTGGGAGCCTCCAGAATTAGTTGTGGTTGGTCTCTCCAAAGTATTTGTGCCAGTTTGCCCTTGGACCCACAAAACTCTTAAAGCCACTTTTCCCTTGGGCCACCTGTGTAGCGTTTTGCCAAGTTCTCCCTAAAATGCCATCTTCTCTGACTTCATTTCTTCTGGCCGTGACTCCTTTTAGTTTATTTTCTTACATTTTAGTTCTTGCCAGGACCATGGAAATAGATGATCTACTCCTGACCCATCACCAGGGCCTTTTGAAGCATTTAGGCTTCTGTCACATAGTCCTGTTGTGTCTTTTCCAGGCTGAGGAGTTTTGGCCAACTTTTTCATTTCTCTCATGGAAATAACTTGATTCTTTGTTCCTCCTTCTTGTATTTCTCTGGACCTTTGATTTCTACCCGTCCCCCTGCCCCGGAAGATTTTTGTTTTTCTCTGACTTTTTTTCCTACCCAGGGTGCTCTTTTCAACAGACTTCTGAATATTAAGTAGTCAAGATGTGGATGAGAGTGGGAGGCAGATCTCTTGCTGTGATCAAGGAACTTGTGTTGAGTTTGTGAAGGGAACTCGCTTAGCTAGGAGAAGCTAGATGGCTTTGGTGGATTGAAGGAGTAGCTGGTTATGGAACTGACAAGTCAAAAGATGTATTTAGTGAAACATTACTTGTAAATACAGATTCGTACAGGAGAACAAGGTCACAGGTGTCATTAACCCAGGGTTATGAGGTGCTCTATGAAAATTAGTTTACATTCAGCAAGGTTGGAAGTTAAAATGAGATTTGCAACACTGTAATCCTTATTATGACAGTTGGTACAAAGAATTCTGGAAGATACTATGGAAAGAGAAAATAATAAGAAATTGTTTAAAGATCACCTAGAATGTCATTGTTCTAGTAACTAGAATAAAGTTACTGGTCATTCATCTAAGATGAAATTGATTATTTTTTCATGAGCATTAAACTTGCTTATTCAGTTGAGAAAAAAATAATCTCTTTCCTCCTTGATGTATTGATTAGTTCTATAAGCCAATACTTTTGTTGAGACTTGTGTCACAGAGGATCTGCCTAGAAATGACATAGGCAGAAGGCATTTGCAGTAAAATAGAAGTGTTTCAAGAAAACTGACAGCTTATAGCATGGATTGGTATTAAACATTGATATTCTTGCTGGAAAAATCTCAAAGGCAATTTATCGTGGGAGTCCTGAGTAGCTGAATTTTCACTGATGCTTTTGCTGTTTGGTTCTGAAAGTATATGGAAAACAGATGATTTGGAAGTCAATCCTATGGTGTTTGCTCAAATTTAAGTGGCCACAGTTGGCAGCTCGAACTTCATAGTTGGAACTTAATCTCCCTGAACACAGCAGAGATGTGTACATGCTGGAATCAGGGAAAGGGGGATGGATAGGGTGGGGATGAATAGCAGACAGCTATAAAAAGCAGAGGCAAGCATTACTTCTGTTCCCTTGGACTAGCATTACTGCTATGTGTGTAATGGTGAAAGACACTGCTTTAAAATAGGGAGGGGCTCTTCTAGGAGCTGAGAGCAGCCAGCAGAGGAGCTCTTCTTCAGATGAAATCCTCACCTGGCTGCTGCCTGGTCACATCTCCTGCAGGTTTTTTTAAATGAGAAGCTAATTACTTGCTCCTGGTGCTATGAAAACTGTTATTGGGGTGCCTGTTTCCTTTTTCCTCGGGGATGCTGCTGCCCTGGTGCAGCAGCTGTCTGACAGGTGCTGTCAGAGGTCAGGGCCAGTGCTGAACCAAATGCCTCATCTCTGACTTGCCATTTGTCACAAGGTTGACTTGGCTGAGATTTGCTTTTGAGTTTCTGTCTAGGGTGCTAAGTTACAAGAAGCCTGTGGAATCTTTATTCCCATGGTTTAGCTTCTCATATGTATGATGTATCTCCAGAGGGCTTTCTCCTTGCTTTTATGTGGTCTGTATTAGTGTGCTGCCTCGAGGAGCTCCAGTCTGTCATGGCATTTAGGCCTTTTGTGAAAATGGGTCACTGTTTCTACAGGCATTAGCTAAAACAGTGTGTGACTTGAGATGATTTCAAGAACTCCACAGCTGAAATATTTGCTATGACATGATATATAAAGACCCCTTCACACTGAGAAGCTCCTGCTGCATTCTGCCGTTGTGGGAGGATCAGAGTATCTTCAAACTCTCACCTGAAGATCTTACTACAAAGGTATTCTCTGGTAAGGTATGTCAGGATCCTGGTAGTTTGGTCACCCTGGAGAGAAGCACACTGCGCCCGTTTCATAAAACACTAGGCACTGCCAAATAGGTGTTGTAATACCCCTTTGAGTTCCTCCTTCAAGCTGTTTTATCTTTCAGATGCGTGCAGCTGGTTGTTGGTGGGATTCTTCCACCTAGTTGCTGGGTAATTTTCTTTGCCTGAAGTGAGTCTCCACCTGGGTGTTAAATTTGATATATTAACTCCAGGACTGATTCTTAGTCACCTGTTGTTTTTATTTGTGCTCATTTTGCGATGAAATGCTCTTAATAGTCTAGATTTCCCTCTGCCACCCCCATATGCACACACACACACACACCCCTCTAGCTTAGGTTTTGCTTAGTTTGGTGGAGGAGTGGAATGAGTGTTCAGACTCATGTAGGTGGAGATCTCAGCCTGTTGTCTGTTAACCATGGCAAAAAATAGCCCCTCTCACCCCTCCCTGGTTTTGCAGACTTCCTAAAGATTGTCAGGTGGGGCTAATTCATAAAGAGTTCCCTTCACACAACAGTAGGGCTCCAGAGTTTGTAAACATCATCCTGCTTTTGTGACTGGGCCAAGAGGAGTATAACTGCAGTAATTGCCCTCAAATAGAAAACTTGAGCTTGCTCAACTGCTTTCTGCTATCTGCTGCTGGTGTTTGCCGGACTCCAACCCAGCCTTCCACTCCTAGCAAAATGGGGTTGTTTGGCCCTGGTTTACAAAGGGAAGGCTTTTGTTTAGGACTCACTATGCTTGTTCCTTAAATGAAGAGGATGGGCATCTTTATGATTTGCATGGTGGATGGTCTCTGAATTCAGCAGACAAGCTTCTTGCATGCAAGTAGCTGAAATATCCTTCAGGTTTCAAAAAAAAGCCCCCTACCCTGTCCCTGCCCCAACCCTTCATGTTCCCCCCAAATGGTGATGATTTACTCCTTCAGTAAAGGTCCCTATTATGACTTTATAATGTCTGTTTCTAAAAGATAAACTTGCAGACTGTCTGTCTGCCCTTAAACCTGTATTGACAATGAGTCCTGGATCTTTTCAGGATCTTTCTTCATTTCTTCCTTATTCGCTTTCCATCTCTGGTTTATTTATGAGGAAGTTGAATGAACTCACTGCAGAGTTCCTGGGGAAGGAAATGGAATATGCTTGCCTTGAAGTCAGTTTTTTCTGTGGCAAGCAGGCTGCCTGGGGGAGGGGGAGAGGTGCTGAAACAAAAAAAAAAGGGGAGGGTAAGCCCCTAGACCTGAGCTTGACTCGCTTGACTCAAAGTTCCTTAGGAAAGCAAGTGTGAGAATTGACCTATGGCAAGATTTAGTGGACTTGGCTGCAGGAAACATTGGTGGTGGCTTGTTCCAGAAGTTGCAGAAATTAACCTGCAGTAAGACTAGTGATATGCTATCCAGTGTTTGGACAGTTGAAACGTTTGAGTACAAATGTTGCCTGTGCTTGATTGAGCTTTGAAAAGAAACACTATTTCCTGGTGATGAGACCCTGCATTTACTGTGTGACTGTGGAACAGGAAGATAAGGTGGGCTTGGGATTTGTTTAGGAGACACACTTTTTTCTACTTCCTAGCTGATTCTTAAAACATTTTTACCTGTAGAAGAGCTAGTCAGTCCTTTTATTCATGTGAAATCAATGATTTTTTGCCTGTTAGCATAGCAGTCACAATAGAATGCTATTGATGCAGAAAACTTCAGGTATTGATTTCAGCCCAACCTTCACCTTTTGCATTTTTCATCCTGTGGGTTGGAGAATATAAGTTCTATACCTGACTGAAAGTACTGTCATCAGATTGATCATCTTTCTTGGGATGAAAAGTCTGACATGACTGGTTTGCAAAAAAACCCCTACCTCTTGAATGTTGATTTGCAGATATCAAGGTAATAGTAACAGTTCATGAAAAGACAGTGCCAAACCAATATTACAGGTCTTGTTTCCCCCCTCCCCAGAAAGGAGGTCGCTGGGATGATATGGGGAGTGTTTTGTTTAGTGTAAACAGTGGAATAATGCTTTGAAGTTGCTTGTGTCAACACCAATCCTGAGGAAAATAAAACCACAACTGAGGCAGCATCACCGGGATAAACAGACTTAATTTGTATCTTTCCAAGCTGCTTGGCATATCTGTTTAGTTAACTCCTACGAAGTGGCTCTTGCATAAGCTCTGCTCTTCTGCAGAAGTGTACTGATGCTCTTCTGACTCGTAGCCTTTAACATCTTCTGAGTTCTGACTTGATGAGCGCAAATGCTGTTGTGTGTTTAATTCTTTCCCGAAAATAAACCTAGACACCAAAATCAGTAGAATCGAGTCGATTTTCAGTGCTGTGTGTTCACCCCCATCCCTTCCCCCTCCAATCTGTGCCATGGTCACTTTAAAAATATTTTCTAAATATTTTGCTAGCACTGGTTGAAATGAACAACAGATTCTACTTCACAAAGCTTTTTGTATATATCGGAACAGACTGGAATATGCATGTCCTGCTGTTCTATCAGCCTGCAGCAAGAGTTGTGTGCAGGTTAAAGAAGCAGGTGTGGTGGTCTGTGTGTATTATGCATAAGGCTCATGATTTTGGGGCATTCTTGGGATACTTGTGTTTTTTGTTAGATTTATGCATGAACTTGAACACACATCAACAGTCTCTGTGGAGAACATGTTCTTAGATAACTTCTAAGCGAGTCTGTTCATATTGAAGGTACATTGAAGAGCCAAGACACTGCTGGATGATGGGAGGGGGGTTAAAGATTTGCTGTATGGGTAGTCCTTAGGTTCTGGACAAGAGCTAAATTAATGCAAGTTTTGTTGCTGTTTTCTGTAAGCACAATTTAAGAAAGATGTCAGGTGTCTCTACTAACTCTAGATGAGTTACTTGCAGTTGGTGTTGGTATGTCCTGGGTAGTCTGCGTTAGACTTTCTGTAGAAGAGTGCAGATGCTTTCATAAAATAATTATGGCCATTACAAAGCTGAAAATATCCTTAAAAATTTAGATCCATTAGTGTTATTCAACTTTAGTTCTTACTCTGGTTATTGGGTAAGGTTACGCTCGGAGTGAGTGTATAGATGTTAAAATTTCCACTAATAAATCATTTTCATAGTAAAACATGTTTCTGATAATTGAACCATAACTGGGAAGCTCTCAGTGCAGCATACTATGAACATATTTAGTAACACAGATGCTTTTTTGTAAGTTTTCAGCTGTTGTTTTATAGTGAAGTGCAAAATTCAAAGAAACGTATGCGGATCTAGTGCAAGACTTGATATATGTGGTAGTGGGCAAAACTGTTTTATTTTTTGAACGAGTGGATTAAGAACCAGTTTTCTCTTTCGAGGTGTAGTAGTTGTAATATGATGATCCATGGCACTACCACAGGGAGGAATTCCTCTTTGAAGATATTGACCAGCTGGAGATGAGGAAGGGTGACAAGCTGGGTTGGTATCTTCACTAAAGGTGAAATAGCTGTAAAAATCAGTTTTATTGGTTGCATTCCTGCTGTGTCTGTTGGGGCTTTTGAAGGGTGACTGTGAAGGTGTGCTGTGCTCAGTAGAGAGCAGGAAGTTGCACAACTGAGAACTGTCCCAGCTGAAACGGATGGTCCAGTAAATACACATTTGTCTATCAATACTGTGTAATGCCATTTGATTAACATCTCTAATCTCCTTCAAGTGTGACTGCAAGCCTTTCTGAAAGGTTAAACTGCAAATGCTTGTTCGTGTGTGAACAGCCAAGTGCCAGCCTGTTTACCCGTAACAGTCGACACAGGGAAGTGAAAGGATTTTAAAATCTGCGTCTTTTCTTTGCTGTGTAGGCTCTTCAAACTTGTTATGGGTGGGCTTGTGGCTCTTGGTGATGACCAGTGGGAGGATGGTAAAAGCGAATGCTGGAGACCAGACCTGTGGCACCTGGGGCTTGCAAAGCCACGAGGAGGCAGCACGAGCTGTGTGGGCTCCTCCGCATTTTGGAGGAGCAGCTCTGCACCAGAGTCACAGTTGCTCATAATGTACTATTAAGTTTTCGTAAGATTGTAAAGCAATGTTTTCTACTCCAGAGATTGTGCCAACTTAGACCATGAGATTTGCCACCAGAGCTGTGGGATTCCTTGTTTTAAGCATCTGAAAATGGGTAGAAGGCCTCTTTATCCCCATTCACGCTGTCCACTATGATCATACTGGAACAGTGTGTTGCATGGAGCTCTCTTTACCCAGGAAAATTCCTTAGCATCCTGAGCAAGGATACAAACCTGCTTTCAAATGGTGTGAAGGGAAAACAGAGATGACTGGTCTGTTTCCTAAGGCAGCAAGTCCATCTTAAACTTTCTGCTGCCTATTGTGGGCAGTCAGATGCAACAGCCAATTGGCGGTAGGAAAGACCAGCACTTACATAAGATAAATAAATGGATATCTGGAAGCACTTGAGCACTGGTCTATACTTCTAATACAAATCAATGGAACACAGGAAAGCTAAGGGATATGTTAGAAGGTAAGTAGTTAAAAGTGGAAAATGTGGATAACTTTAGATGTTTCACTGATTTGCAGAATTCTGCCTAGATTAGTTCATAATTTTAAAGCAAAGTAAGGAGACCTGCAGTTGCCAGAAGATGATGTTAGGGCAGTACTATATAGAACTTATTTTCTTGACTATTCAATGTATGGCTGAGGTAGCAGCTTGGAAGAGGGGTTGCAGGTAGTGTTTTCAGAGTACAGCAGAATCCTATCCTGCTTCCCTAAGTGCTGAGGCTGGGGGCAGGGGAGTGCAGGGAGTTGGAGGGCAAAGCTACTGAAATGCTCCACTAATATTTGTCTTAAAAAACTGTATGGAGTTGTGAGCTGTGCTGCTGTCATACCTCAGGGGTAGAGGCCTTTGCTTTCTCAGCTGATCTTTCTCACGTGCTGCCCATTCCCAAGGGCAGTACAAACTCAAGTATGCCTCTGTCCAGTATGGCCACTGCTGAGCTCCCTTTTCCCTTCCTTTCTTGAGTCTGATCTAAATAGTCACCACTAAACCGGTTTCTGTTTCAGTGTTGTAAAATCATCTTCCCTAGAATTTGTCTGAAGCTGAAAATACAGTAGAAAGACTTGTTTTCAAAGGCTGAGTTGTGGTTTGTACATTAATGTAGCTGAGCAATAGGAAAATGAGCACTCAAGTGCGTTTCTGAGTAGAACAATCTCTGCTGTAGTCATAGAAGACCTCAAGCAGCCCTCCTGCTTGGGAGTGCTGCACTGATGTTATTGTTGCTGCTGTTCTAAAATGAGGAGGTTTCAATGTTATGATCAACCCTCCTTGGTGTGGAGTTGAGGGGTGTATAAAGCACATAGGAGCTATCTCAAAATAAAAACACACATCTCTTGATGTAACAGTAAAATAGTCCTGATGACCATGAGAGAGCTGGCTGAGTTCTTACATAATCCTCTTCCAAAGGGGGTCCTTGCAATTTCTTGGGTGAATGTCCCCATATCCATGTGAATTTGTAGATCATTAAGCTGTGAATCGTGCACACATTAGGGCTTGGCTCTGCATGAAGATGTGTATAGGAGGGTTTTAGGATAGTGGTGCAATAACTCTTTTCTCTTCTTGATGGTTTTTCCTTGATTTTGAATGTATGTGAGGATCTCAGTGTTCCTTGTAGCAAAGCTACAAGCTACCAGCTACCAAAGCTGAATGGTTGCCAGCTATTCTTGTTAAACTCAAAACAGTTAAAAATTACCTGTATGCATAAGGTAACTTTTTTCTAAATAAGTTCAGTATTTGAATATCAACATCTGTCCCTACATATTTGATCATAAAGCAAGGAAAATGCCTGAAGCCATGGTTTAGTGAAGTAATGCCTTCATGGTTTTTTCTAAATGATTTAAAAACTATCTGAAAGCATGGTTTTTTTCTCTCCTCAGGGGAAAGTACAGTACCAGGTGTACTTACTTAATAATTGTTTCTGCTGTGTCTTTTGTAGGTCTATTTTTCATGCTACCCTTTCATGAGTCAGAAGTCTAAATTTTTGATAGATGCAGGGTGAATTGTTTCTTCTTTAGATATGTTTTTCTGTAAAACAGATCTGGTATAGACTTATCTTTCACGTGCTCCCTAAAGGATGGGTCTCATTCCTTTTTACAGGAGGTGGTTCATTTGTTTAAGTCTTAGCTATCCCAGCTGTTTCCCAAGGTTCAGAACCTCATTTCATTTAAACGTTTTAGGGCTGCTTCTGAAAAGGATTTCTGTGGCTAAGCAAAGCTGAGAATTAGATGCAGTGGGAGGAGAGTAATAATAATTCAGTCCTCAATGTGTGTGTGTGTTGAATGTTTTTGTTTTGCTGTTAGCATGGCTTTTCCCACAATTTTTGATGTTGTTATACTTCATGCTTTTGAGAAGATGCCTTCAAAGGCTTTCACATGACAACAGAGAAATGAAATTTTCAACTGCTTTCAGTTGGCTTTCTTGTAGCAGTGAAATCTGCTTATTTCAAATCAGTTTGGCTGGTTATAGCAGTTTTTTATTGCTGTCTAATTGGTGTTTTGGTTTTTTTTTTTTTTCAGAGATCGCTCACATTAATATTAGAAGCATGGGATTGGGATAATGATACAAAAGCTGGTGAGTATTTCTGTAAAACTTGGGGTTTGTACTTATTCTGTGCTGTATGTGTGCAGATTGGGGAGGGGGAAAACTGTATCCTGCTACAATCAGCCATCCTTCCAAATCAGCTCTAGGCAAACTTGTTGTCTGAGTAAAGGGCATGTACAAATCCAAACAGTATTGGGTTAGGAACTGGGAAAAATTATTGCTTATAAGAAAAAGAACGGACAATTGTAAATGAAGGGTGTAATTAACACGTGACTCCTGGTAATTAGCTCTAAAAAATGTTTACAAATCATGGTAGACTTTTTTTTAAAAAAAGGAAGATAATCTGTAGAGTTGCACTCCAAATTCTCCTCAGTCTGCTTGTGACCATGCTGTGCAATAATTCCCATGATCAAGTGAACAAGTAAACATTCTTGCTCCCCATAGGGAAACTAGACTTCATGCTTTTGGTGAAAATGTTCTAAATCATGGTATGATTCCTTCTCTGTTTTCTCCTCAAGTGTACTGGAACTTACTTTGCATTTTCAGTCTGTAAATGCTAATACTCAGTGTCAAAGCAAGGGTTATTGATCTGAAGTGAAAGCAAGATTATTGTATAAATACCTCAAAATCATATCAAGGTGCTGATGGCCATAATGCTGCTAAAGCAGGACTCCAGCTTGGACCTACTCTTTGTAAATGGTTTACAAATATGTCTTAAAATAACCAGTGCTTCTGGCTACAAGAAAAAAATGAACCTCAGACTTGCACTGTGGTTATTGATGGACTATTTAATTTTGATTGGGATCAATGTAGAGGAAGGTAAGTGTTTGAACATTAAAGATAGCAGAGGTGTTTTATATGCCCCAAATCATCATCAGTTTCTAATTATCAATTCCATCCTCTGCTGCTTCACTGACCACCTTTATCAAAATGCATCAAGCATAAAAACATGGCAAAGCTGAATTAATGTTAAGGCTATGTTAGAGTCTGAAGG
>VZRV01000959.1:306-259200 GCA_013398115.1 Falcunculus frontatus
CGAAGGGCGGGCGGAGCTGGGAGCGCCCCGGAGCGTCAGCGGCGGCTCCCCCGGGAACGTCCCTAAGGGGTATCCTGGGCTCAGTGCCGAGCCACCGGGATGCATCCGTGCAGGAGGAACGCTTTATTTAACAACGAAGCCAAAAATACCAGGCCTGCACGGAGTCTGAGTGAAAAAAAAAAATCCTTTCTTTTCCCATAGTAAATACCCTGAACTAAGAAAGGGTCGGTGCGGGTGCGTGTATACACAGGCATGTTAAACAGTGCTGCTGCCATTACATTCACACTTACCTGGTTCTCAGCAACTCCTTGTGGTCATAAGCATGAGTTCTGGGCTTACACGCGTTACTAGCACCACTAATAAAGAACAAAGATTTCAAGTAATCCTCCACTCATCTCTAGTTGGTTTATTGTAGTATGAAAAATCCTATTTTGTACCTGGACACTGCAAGGAACAGAGTATTACGCTGTATCTGTTAATTTTTTGTCTTGCAAATTTAGTGCAAAGAATTCTCCATATGTAGTCATAAACCTGTTAAAATATCAGCAATCGATACCATTATACCTTTTTAATGCATAAATGCAAAAAAAAAATGTTATGATCGTTCTTGCTTTTAGACAATTAAAATGAAGAGAGCAATCTTTT
Organism: Falcunculus frontatus; assembly: GCA_013398115.1. Classification (NCBI taxonomy): domain Eukaryota; kingdom Metazoa; phylum Chordata; class Aves; order Passeriformes; genus Falcunculus; species Falcunculus frontatus. Next base: position 952 of record VZRV01000959.1, read on the forward strand.
TGTGGTGAGTTAATAAAAGTTCCTAAGACTAAATTCCAGAGAAGCTGTACATAAAGTTATTTAGTGCTAAAAATCTACAATACATTTTTTCAAGTATAAGATACTGAAATATTATTGCCAATAAATAGTTGTGCTGTAGTCGAAGCCACGGTTCCTTTGTTGAATCATTCACACCTCAGCATATTAGGATTTAGTTTCTCACTGAGTTTATGTATTAAAATTGCCAACTCTTCTGTCGCTTGGGACTTATCCTCCAACAGCTCGTAGCGAAGACTGGAGATGTCCTGTTTGATTTCCTTTAATTCACCTGTATTGATAATGGAAAGAAAAACTTGTTAGCAAAGTTTAACCTCCCTTCAGTACTCTTCTGTTAAGTCACATCAGTGCCTATTTCAGATTATCATCCCAAAATGTCCATGAGAACAGGTACAGGATGGGTCAGGAGGATTTACCTCTTCTTCATTCTCAGTGAGATGTGTCTCCATCCCTAAATAGTACCAAAGGAATTTTTACAGTCCATTGAGGTCTCACACTGTGCTACACATGTATTCAGAACACCAAAGAGTCACAAAGGGCTGTACAAAGGTTAATAAATTAATCACACCAACACCGCTGAACAGCTGGTAAATATTAGTATCTCCTTTTTAGAGAGAAAAGGAAAAGAGGTTTTTTTCTGAAGGGATGTGCCAAAATCACACAGGAAAAGTGTGGCAGAGCTGGCAGCAAAACTCACAGCTTCTGAGTCTCTCTCCTCTTCCTTACCAACATCCTTGGAATTAGAAAAAGTTGACCAATTTAACATTATGTTACAATTTGACACAAATATAAAAAATGCATTTAAACAAAGACAGCTGTCAAGTCCAGGCCTGTAATAAGCAGCAGCATGTTTTCTATTGTAGGATATTCCGTTCAAGAGCAAAACCTTTTTAAAATGTTCAAGTGCATTTCTTCCAGCAAGTGTGAGGGATGTGAATTCTTACACAGTACCTGGAAATCATTTGTCGTGTATGAATAACAAGAGTATGAAGAGGCACCCAAATTCTCTAGTGATGCAGGACAGGGAAAAATCCCTAGACTTTTGTTAAAGTAGTTGTAGTACATAGAAATGCCAATGTTTTCTATTCAGGGTATAGCAAACTTCAAAAATTGTGTCTTCAGAGGCTGGATCTATACTTTGAGTACCAATGAGATGCTCAGGATACAGAGCACTGGTTTGGCTGTGCAGCTGAAGAGTGAAACTCGAAGGGTTACCTGCCCTGCTCAAAATGGACTTTCCTCTACAAAACCTGGTGCCAAAGCCAGAATCATGATGTCAGCAAACCCTGATTCTTCTGCGCTGTCTTGCTAATTTAAACACATCTCTGTCAACACCAAAGTGGCATCAGGGACCTGGAAAGGGCTGGCACTGCTGGTGACAGAACAGTCTTTTCATCAGTCATTAGGTAGATGATTTTCTATATCACAGAGCAGGAACAGGAGGAAAGCAGTGGGAATTCAGGAGAGCAGCACACTGAGAGGATTCACTTTTAGGAGCCTTTCTGCTTTTGTCACTGACAATCACAGCTCTGTAGAGCCACACAGGATGGGGTAGTGTCAGGATAACAGTCTGTGCACAATGCTGCCTTTTGAAGGCACAGAGGGGGATTTAATTTAATCTTTTTTGCTCCCTGCTTCTCGTTGCAGAGAGTTATGGGTAAGCAGAGAGCAACTAAGGAGCAAAACAGAAGCTTTGCTGCCTTAGCTTGCCTTAGCTGAGCAGCCCTTTTAAACCCCTCACATCACACAGGCACACAGCTGCCTGATGCTGCCGTGCCATTAAAATCTCTTCTGACCCCAGGCTGTCCATCACTGCATCACTCTATTGCTTGATAACATTCTAGCTAGAGTTTTTGACTGGGGATCTGCCCAGAGCACAAGAGTTTCCTTGTTGGACTGCAGGCCTGTGTTTCATTCCTGGAAGGCTGGAAGAAGGAGGACAACATTTGCCATAATCTCATCCCAGTGGTGAGTTAGGATGTGCACCTGGAGCATGCACCTCTCAGAGCTGCCAGGGAGCTCAGGTCCATTGTTTCTTAAAAGGTCTCCCACTAAAATAGTGGTTACATTTGTCATTTTTTATCACCATGCAGCTGATTGTGGAGCTTTGTTTAATGATGGGCAACTTCACAGGTGATTATTCTTCACAGCTTTATGAAGGAAGGCAAGACAAGTAGTTCACGGTGTGAAGTGGTAAATTGTGTGTAATTGTGTGTTCAGTTGAATAAAACAGAGAGAAAGATCCTGCAGCTTTGATTAGGACTCTGGAAGTGTGAATACAGTCAGTGGCTCCTTCACAGATCTCCTCTGTGCATTATGTTGGTGCTCTCATTATCTATCTGTAAAATGGGGCCCATAATATTTCTCAGTTCTACTTCTTTAGTCCTACTTTTCCATTTTTTGGATGACATGGGCATACTTCCATTAGTATCTGAGCCTCAGTGCATGTGAAAATAGAAATAATCCCTCTTTTCACTCAAAACCCCCATACATCACTGTAATACTGGTTCCTAACACAACATGAAAAAAAATGTCTCTGAATATTGCAGACAGTCTTTTTTCTTACCTTCATTGACTTCATCATTTTCTTTGTCCACTTGTGCTTTCAGAACATAACGTTTTATCAGTCTCTTCATTATTTGCTGCCAGAGCAAAACAGTTATATAATCAGGTGAGATTATATAATTAAACATTGTTCATTTTTCTTTCTTAGTTCTCTCTGTCACATCTGCCCAAGAGAAAGAATGAACAGCCCCAGATGAAGCAGTTGCCTCACATGGGCTTTTCTGGGGGCGTGCTGAGAAAGGAAGGGAAGCAGCCAACCTATTCAGCTTTCACGTCCCCTCCCCAGAAACCAGCTTCAGGTGTTTGCTCCTCACACTTTCCCAACTGGGACATCAAAGACAAATTTTAAGTACTGCATGAGCTAGTTTTGAAATGCTTTAAATATGGGGCTTGAAAACAGTAACTGTATTTTTCTTCCAGGAACATCCGAGAGTTTGATTTCTACAGCAGGTTTTCTTTATCTGGTGAAGGCAAATTGTACTGGAAACACAAAATTCTGCTGGAACCTTCTCACAGTTCTATTACTCAGGACAGTGATTACTGTATGTACTTACCTGATAGCGTGTTGGCTGATTGAGAATGCTGTTAAAACTGTGGGATTCAAAAACTCTGGAGTTCGACTGAGTGAAAAGGTTTAACTAGGAAGAAATAAGACAAAATTAAATCAAATTATGGAATTCACAGTTAGGATTCAGCTCCATTATTCTTTTTCATTAGACATGTTGGGTATCTTTCCATCTTTTACTATATCAGAGTATTATTTTTTTAAAAAAATGAGATTGCCCTGAATTATATGTTGGTTTTGTTGGATTTTCTTTAATGCTGATAATTTTAGCTGTCCTGTTCTGTGGAAACAGTGGTGACTTGGAGGCAGGGATGAGTGGCCAGCACGAGAAGAGACCCTCTAAACTGGCTTTAACCAAGAGCTGTTGTGGATCTGCACTCTTAAGCACACTTTTGACTACAAATACATGCTCAAAAGCAGTTCTGCATAGTTGAAAGGGCTTTCCCAAAGAACCATTTTCAGGAATAGCAATACATTTTTTAAAACGGTCATTGATTCCACCGATCACAAAGCCATCTGATCCCAAACAATTTAAGGGTTTTGTAGAAGTGGGCTAGAAACAGAAGAGGAAGAAAAAAGCCACCTTGGCATTGTGACCAATGCAGAAGGTTTGTTACTTCCAAATCAGGGACCTCCCTCTTCTCTCAGTCACACTGGTGAGGGTGAAATAAAAGAGCTGTATCCATAGGTCAGCCCACTAACCTGAACCCATCATTCATTTTGTGTGGCCAGTTAAAAGTCACCAAATCACCTTCTGTTCATTTATAGTAAAACAAACACAAATTCTTTTCAAAGTACTGCCTTCAGTCTCGGCAATACAAAGGGCCTTGAGCCTAACTTACAAAAAAAGCCACGTGTATCCTCTTTAACCTGTCCATGTCCCAGTTTGCCATCAGTAAAACAAGGGGAGTTGGTACCTAATTCTCACAAGGGCGTTGTGACACTGCATTCCATTCATATGCGTAAAGAACATTTAGATACCCAAATTTAGAATGACATGGAAATGCTGAAGAGTGCTAATTCGTCCTCCTTCCAGTTGTCTTTCGCTTGGAACAAGCTTTGACAGCAGGAAATGAATTCTCACACTGGCCACACTTTTCCTTTCACTAGAACAGGAAAAGGAGAAAGTTTTCCCTCCTTAACCCTCCCCCTTTTTTTTTACCTTGAGCTAAAATTTTTTCTAATGAAGGCTTAAAGCATCTTGATTCAATATTCAAGTAACTCCTTGCGGGAATTATTTGCATCTTTGAATACTCATCAATTTTTCTTTTAATTGTGCTTTCCCAGTTATTGGATTTTGTTGTTCTAATAAAATTTATAGCTATTTTTTGTTTTATGCAGTATGTTTAGGCAGTCTGAAATAGAGATTTATTCATATAAATGATTAATTACTGTACTACCATCAGAAACATGGATTATAGGCTAAAACTTAAAACAAGACTGCTGGAATGGACACACAACTCTTCACTGCAATGAAAATACCTCAGAACCTACCCTAGATTTGGAGTTGCCCATTCCCATTTCAATGTCCTTCTGTAGCCGTCTCCTCCTGCACTTAGAGAAGTTAATGATCCTCATGATGAAATAGAAAAAAGATTTGGGGCTTGGTACAAGACTGAAGGGTGGAGGTAATGTTTTTCCATCATCAAAATATGACAGCCAAAGTTTAGAACGAGCAAATTTCCACTCTACATCACTGTCATCCTGTGTTAGGAAATAAAACCAGATTATGTTCTTGATTTTTATGAAATGCAAAGCTTCTTTCAAATGAAACTGTTTTTAAATATCTTTCTGGTTTTACATAAAATGTTGTTTTCTTGCTAGTAAGACTTCCAACAGTTCTGCAAAAATGCAGTCACTTTGCTTGGTCTATTTCAACCAAATTTCAGTTGTCTCTTTATGGCAACATTTCATTGAGAATACTTAGTTCAAGCACATGAAGCATTTAAACAAGCATAATTTTTGCACCAAGTGAAAGCCAACATATAAACTCCGTGCTATTTAAAGTGGAGCTTTCAGGGGTTTTTCAAATCTTGTTTTTCTTATTAAAGTGGTCACATGAGTTTGGTACTTGCACGAGTGTTGAAGTATTAGACTCAAGGCAAAAAATCGCTTTAAATGGTAGTGCTCACAGCTTTTTACATAATCAGGACAAGCAACTCTGATTTATAATGGACTATAGAAAATACAAATTTTGTTGTCATGAAGATACTGTGTTAAATACTGACAAACTTATTTTGTCCTAATACATTCTTCCTGAAGTATTCCAAGGCTGGATTATAACTGGTTTTCTCCTGCTGAATTCCCTAACATTTCCCAGAACTCATTGAAAAGACTGGGAATGACATATCCATTTGTACACTATGTCTTAGATAATCCTTCTTCCTGTTTGTGTGGGTGTGTGCCTGCACCCATGTGAATGCAGTACTCTTTGAACTCATGGTCTGGAAAGCTGGCACTATAAATACACTTCTACTTTCATTTCAGCAACCTGAGATTTGTTTTTGAAACCCAAGTATCTTCATTATTCTACATTTTCTGGGTTTTTTTTTTAATTGGAGTTGAATGCCAAATATAATGTGTTCATGGCACAACCTACTTTAGAACCTGTGAGGTTCTGCAACTTGGCTGAGTTGTTAGATAAAGTCAGTCCTATTTCATACATTTTGTGATATCCTTTGCTGTGGTAATCTCCTTTGTACTTCTGCATATCACTGAAATAATTCCTATTAACTCTACTCTTTTTTCAGCATAACAGAAGAGAACAACTTGAGAACAGAGCCCACCTCAATTTCTTGATATGAACTGTTGATCATGGCAATCAGCATGTTGAGCAGAACCACCACCATTGTGACGTTGTATATGCCATAAAGAACATAACCAATGTTCTCGATGAACTTATGATCGTATTTGAGGACAACAGAGGTTACTTCAGACAAGCCAAATATTGACCAAAATAAGGTCTTGAAACTTTCTTCCACTCTGTAGGAAAAAAGAGGAAGGCATTGTTGCTAACTACACAGACAAATATATAAGTTGTGTTCACAGTGACTGATAAACAATTTCAATTAGTTTTCCTGTGAATCAGGTTTGTAGAGCACTGGCCAAAACAACAAACATACAAGGAAGCATTTTTCACAGCACTTTCCGTTTCTCCTCTGTGCTCCACCTATCCATCAGAGCTAGCAGAGCTGTAACAATACATGCAGAACAACAGGAATTAGAAAGGTATTTTATATCAAGTAATATTCTCTTACAATTGGTTGCCCACAAGTCTGCATGATTGAAATATATACAGGTTAAATTATTTTAGGGTGAAATGAAAGCTTTCATTATACAAACAGGGAACAATCGGTCTTTTGTGTTCTGCTTTCTAAGGCCTTCACTTTTATTTTAATGCTAAGAAAGAGCACGCAGCATCTCACAGACTTTGGTACCTTAGTGAAAAACCTGAAAGTTTCATATTGGCTTTTTACTTACAATGAAACCTCATACTTACGTTGTAAAGGCTGGGTTTAGTTTAGCTCCAAGGTAGTAGGAATACAGTATGAACATTCCAATCATAAATGCAAGAAAGACCATAATAAAAAGGACCATAAACTTGAAGATGTCCTTAACAGTCCTTCCAAGTGAGATCTGCAAGGGCCCAAAACTCTCATTTGCAGGCAGGATATATGCGATCCGAGAAAAGCTGAGAACAACAGCAATTGCATAAAGGCCTTCAGATATTATCTGGGGATCAGATGGGAGCCATTTATCTCTAGCTGGAAGATACGAAACACAGGGGTTACTCATTTATCACACTGTTGAGGAATAAACCTTGATAGGATTTTTCCATTAACATGTCTGAATTTGGTTGAGACAAATATTTGAAGAGTCTAATAGTTGCTGCTCTATTCCTATTTCATTTGAGTCACAAATGATGAATATGAGTTACATTACCTTCTGCTAGAAGAAAAGTGACTTGAAGAAACATGACATTTTCTTCTGCAGTTTGCATTTTAACCTGAACTAGAGAGTAATCGCTTATTGCTTTTCTTAACATGCCTGTATTAGCTATCTTAACAAACACTATGCTAAAGCTGGAAAAATTATTCCTGTTTGGTGTTCTATTGATGGGAAGTTAAGTGTTGCCTGATGAACAATTTCATTCATTAGTCACACCAAGCTTTTGCTTTTTGCAGGATATAAACTAGTTCCCATAGTGATCATAAAGATTTTTGCCAATTACCTCAAAAGAAATAGGATTGTGGGTTTTACACACAACGTGCCCAGAAACAATTGAGTTATGCCGAAATTCATAAATTACTGTGTGAATTCATGCACCACCTTAGTAGAGCAATGCTGAATTAAAATGTGTTTCATATCAAAATCCCATGTGTTTCTAAATGTGTATTTACATATGCACAAGTTCAGATTGGTTATACTGCAATGAAGGTAAGTAACAAAACCAAGTCTGCTGTTAAAATATATCGAAGCCCATAAAGCACATCCTAAAATACACTGTCAGCAGCATTTTCTCGTGTTGCAAATACAGATTCATCACACCTTTATTGACAATTTCTGCACTGCAATAAGTATTTAGTACTTTTATTCTACTTAAGCAGACCTTCACAGGGCCAGCATCCTTCCTTCAGGAGGAAATGCTGATAGATGTTTGTGAATATGAATAACTATCAAACAAATGAACCAAAAAAAGGAGAAAATAATCACACCAACATTTTATCTGTTGTGCAATTAGCCAAGAATAAAATATAACTTCCAAATGTTTAAAATCAAGGGGGTCAAATTTAGCTCTAGGGTAAAGAGAAGCTACTAAACGCATCCTTCAAGCTTTCCTATGTCCGGAACTGTTTTGCAGAAAAATTAAGCTCACCATAAGTAAAATATTCAATTTCTGGAGGAAGTGTGACCTCGGAGAGGTCGTTCTCCTCAATGTAGTTGTCCACATACTGTTGTGCTTTTGTGGCCTGAAGGAATGCCAGGAGCCTAGCTGTGAAAGCAGCAATGAAAATGGACAGCATCCCGAAATCCAGAACATTCCATAACTGCAAGATGTATTCCCTGGGTCCTTCCAGCCACAGCTCTTTGCATTCTGACCACATCATACCTGCAACAAGAAATGAAAAAGCACAGCAATGTTTGCCGAACTGTTTTAATTTAAATTCCCTGCATTCTCCCATTTCGTGGAAGTGAGTGATACCAGTGGAGCAGAGATTCACTTATTTGCAGTATCACAGCATCATCATCCCCTTGACTAAGGTTATTCTCCCTTGGTTTCAACAGGGTTGATCAAATAGCAAGGTATTAATTGAGATTAATTAATAGAAATATAGTTCAGACATCACCACAGAGGGTAGAGTAGAGCCTCGACTCTGCAGTGAAAGTATTGTGGCCTAACAACAAAAATTCTGTAATTCCAAAGGAGGAAAAATAAAGCGTGGAGAAAAAAATGTTCTCTTACTTACCATTTACATTCCTAAACCACTTCTGAATCAGATGGTTTAATTTTTCCACAGGAATACAACTACCCAACAACGCAGATGACCAAATATAAAGGGCACAACTATACCAAGGTTTTTCCACTTTACAGAGTAAGATGCTTTTCAGCATGGAAAGTGGAATTTGGCTACATGCAATTCGGTTTTCTTACTCAAACTTCTCCTCAGAAATTAATTTATGTGGATTTAATCCAGATTACAGCCTCACCATAACCTTGAGAAGTAGTTGTTGTGAATCGAGACTTTTTCCTTGATTTGAACAAATTTCTTAGGGAAAATAAAAACCCAACAAATAACAAAATCACAAGCCCACAACCTTTTTCTTGTTCCCCTGGCTGCATAATTCAAAGGGGCTGCTGTTGCCATCCCAACCACAGTCAGAGCAGCCACACACTGGATTGGAAAATCCCAGTCCCTGCCTTCTGTCAAATAAAGAGGCTCCTCCCCATGAGTATAAACTGGGACTCCCAAAAGGCAGCATGCAAGGGATACTCATCTCCCTACCCTGAGACAGTTGAAGATAAGGCAGTGCTTAAACCAAGAGTTACAAATGATTCAAAATCCATTCTAATGCCCTATTTATTAGGTTTATTAGTTGCTGCACACAGCAGCTGGATCAAAGGTTTGGGACCTGGGCTTCTCTCCTCCCTTTCAGAATTTCTATTTGCAGGAAAACAGGTGACAGTAAGATGAAGTGGCAATATACCTACCAAGAACCCACACCATGATCAGCATTTCTGTCCAGGTGAACTGGGTGGTCTTCACCCTAAAGATCTGCTTGGGGTAATCAGTAACAGTGACATTTGGCAGTGTCGTTATGCCCTCAAATCTGTCTGAAGCATTGAACACCAGCAGGCCTAGGAAAATAATGAAGGATGCTGCATGTGCCACAAATTTCATAAATGGGCTTCGAAGAATTCTTCCAAGCTGCAAAGGCAGAATGAAAGCAGTCACTCAGTTTTCTCAAAGAAACACCAGGCATTCCAGAAGCATAAATGGGCACTCAGAGCTCAGGACAGCGAGAAACTTCATTCTTAAAGGATATTCTTCCAAGAGCACTCAACTGTGATGCTTTGCCATGTCAGACAAAAGCCTCCCACGGGGAGCCTCACGGAGTATGCTGTCCTGTTAGTGAGTGCTCATGTTATCCCATAAACTCTAGATGGCAATGTTTGAGGGGAAACACTCCAAGGAATTGCAAATCTACTATGGAAGTGACCAGAAAGAGTTTGTAAAGCAAGCCCAGGGAAAGATAAATTATTAAAATCTCCAACTAGCAAAACATTTTCCCTTCCAAAAACAATGTACTATTAGCTTGCCTATGACTACAGCTCTAAGAAAAATTAGTTGTTTTCTTATCTCTGGCTACTATATTCCATCCACAGGACACACATGTTCAGAGCTCTAAGTGCCAAATAAGTACCTGTGTCTATTAAAAAAAAAAAAAGACTGTTCCACAAAATGGACTAAGAAAAATAAGATCAGAAATATTAGTGATTTTTAAATAAATTCAGCAAGTTTAATTCACACCTGCATTGGATAAAAGAACAAAACAGCAGCAGCAGGGGCAGTCTGTCTGGACCAGAAGAGAGGACCAGCTGCTTCCAGAAGACCACAGGAGCTTTCTTATTTCAAAGAATTTTTTTCCTTGAAATTTGGGTCAGCTACTATGAACTAAGCAGACCAGCACGCATTAAACTGCATTTACTACCTGGGCAAACAATCTCAGGTTCCCTTCCTGCTCCTGACCTTTAGAAAGCATTTTGTAATTGCAATATCCAACAACTGACCTGAATGTATAGCACTTTTATTTGATATGAGCACTGAGGAAAAACATCAGATGTTTCTGCTACTGGGAATTAGAGCTCAAGGACAAATGTCACTTTTCCATATTAGACACCAGCTAAAAATACATTAATATGTTCCTACTATATGGAGCTGTGAGGAATATATTTACTAAAGATATTAATGGAAAGTGACATTTCAGATAATGAGAGTAACAGTTACACTACTTTCATAAAGGTTTATCTTTAAAGTAAATAAATATTTAATCCAGAGGGAAGATCAGGTTCCCTTCAAATATGTAGGAGGTGAGAAAAATCTTATCCTCTCTGAGATGAACTAAAAGAATAAAATATAAAAGAAACTCACATTTCTTCGCTTTACACTTGTTAAGGAAATAAAATTGAAAGACCACATTCAGCACAAGAGTAAATGTACTTAAAAGTTTTTAAAATGTTAATGCAACGAAGAAGTCTGCCTTCATCTGATTTACCAAAGATCTATCAATACACCTGATTTGCAAACAAGCCACTTGCTACAGACTATCAGGATTTCAAAGAAACTGCTGTTCCTTTCCTTGTGAGATCATCAGGAAAGGTAGGAGCACCCTTACACTTTCACATATTTTTAAAAAGCTGAGAATTTGCAGCTATGCTCTTTTATAAATATACTCCACTACATGGCTGGAATGAGGCATTTAATTTCTGTTCTATGGTTCAGCTGGCAAACAGACCTCCTAAGGCTGGGATAACGAATATTTTACTTAAGATTAAGTTCTGCATCAGTAAAGTCAACAGATGTTCTGCTAATGGTTTATAAGGGAACAGCAAGAGACCCTAAGATGCCACCATAGGAGACTTAATAAAGAATCTGAGTGGTGACTCAAAAAATCCATGTTACTAATACAAATAAATTGCACAGCAGAGACTGTGAGGTGAGCACAACCTAAGGAACTTTAAAAAAGAAAAAAAGCTCTCAGAGAAGGTTGTTTTTCTTTCCTCCATCTTAACGCTAATTTATATTCATACTTCATCATTGTGGTCCCCTCTTTACAGTGCAAATAAAAAAAACCCCATAGCATCTTTTGGCTCAAGATTAGAGATTGCTAAAAATATCATTAATTAGTTAAAATTTGGAAGCAGCAGAAATTGCTTGTTGACTGCCAGAAAAGGAAAAGCAGCTCCCAGAACAGCACAAGACACATAATTTATAAAATTCAGTACCCTGCTACATGGTGCAATCCAATAACCAATGGCTAGAAAGGGAAGGCCCAATGCCACAACCAGCACAACCAGACACTTGATAGCTATGGTCTGCTCCCGTAATCCTGAGAGATTTTCATACCAGATTGTCAGTAGCTGTTGCTGACAGTTTGGATGGGCCACAAACTGCAAAAAAAAAAAGAAAGAAAAACCAAGACATGCTGTCATTAATAAGAAAAGTTGTATAACTGCTACATACACAATCGTGATCACCTTAAGGTCTAAAGTAACACCAGGTATTTAAGAAGCATATTTTTTTCTCATTTCCTTTAAAACAAAGGTTAATCAATAAAAAAGAAACTGCCACATCACAAGAGCATGTGGGACACCAGTCAAGCACAAGGGTGAACAGCCTGACTTTCACAGCCGTTTGAAGAAATCTGGTAATACACTTGCCAATAACTAGTGAATCAGAATAAAGAAGGCTAGGTGTTTCACAAAAAAGGGTTTGAAAATAAATCTGATAACTGATAATTTGTGTTGGGTTAAGAGTGAGATTTGATATTTGAGTTGGTTATACTCTGGAAAAAAGAATAAAAATACTGTAAACCTTGGATACCCATTTTATTGTCCCTTGTACTCTGCAGAGATCATTATGTACTACATACACTGTTGTTTGCCAGGGCTTGCTTGCAAAACTCTATTAATATTCCAAATCTCATTAAAAAGTGCATAGAGTAGTACAGCAGGACAGACTTCTTAAATAAAATCAAATTAAATCATTGGCAATGAAAACAGGGAACCTTCAACCTCTCAAGAAAAGCAATCTGAAACTGCTGCACGAACTTTAAAAACGGAGACAATCTTCATACTTTAATCTACTTTGCTGTAAAATTCAAGTCCCTAAGCATTTCGGTGTGTGATGCATTAAGCAGTTAGTTCACATATTAATGCAGTTTGTGCATAAAGTGGAGTGGCCAAGAGAAATAAATAAAGAGATTGTAAAAAAGTCCTTTAAGAAATTAATGTCGACTCAAACTGCTTCTGTTCTTTTTATTAGGCTGTCACCTTTGAAGCTTATGCACCATAAAAACTGCCAGCCTGGCCCATTTGAGAAGAAGAGATTGGGTTTTTGTGTGTTTGTGCATTCTGACATATGCCCCCAGCCTCTTCTTTTGCTAAGATAAATTTCATTGTCAACTCAGGACATCAAAGGGACAAATCCCACAGCAGATTAACTGTGGACAAAGGCAGGAAAGTAAATAATTATTTCAAATTACAAAGACATTTTTAAAATCAGGCTTAAAACTGTAAGGAAGAGGAGAGAAGAAACACCCACATCATTCCTTCTGTTACCACAGGGAATGGGAAGAAACAGTAAAGGAGCTTTAAGGAAGTTTACCCAGGGCTGGGAATCAGCTCATGGGCCCTGTGGCACCTCATCCAGAGCTCTGTGCTGGTTTATTCCCCTGGTCTATCGACATTTTGATCTGACACTAAGAGCAGATCTGCTATAATTTAAAAAAAAAATTAAAAGGGAAGATTTAGTGAATAAGATGCCAAGGGTTATGGGCAAGCTCTTCTCTGGCAGTGAGTCTAAAGGCTCTTGAGAGGATCTTAGCAACTTATTTAACTGCTGGCAACTGCACACTGTGCACCACTTCCAAGCCCTTGGAGCAAGCTGTGTCACTTCTCATCCAAAAAAGCTCTGAAATTCATCCCTCCTCTCTCAGTCTTTACTGAAATATTTCAACTTATGATTATTCTTACTTATGATTGGTTTTATTTTCAGCAACTTTAAACTACGCCCACCTCTGTTGCATGTGTGTCTGTATTACCTGCATTTGCCTGTGGCTTCATCTCCTCCAAGGGCAGTAAGTTCACATCACATTTTACCTACTTCTCACATCATCCTACAACCTTGTTCTTCCTGCATTTCTCCTCTCATTCTATTTTCCATGCAGTTTCTTACTTTTCATTACGTATGCTGAACTTATTATCACATGTATCTAATACTTTCAGCTCCAGTCCAAACTGAAGTGAACAAAAATGATGCATGAGAACAGTATCTGGTCACTAAAAGAAAAAATATCCCAATTTGAATGTAGCTGCTTTTCCAAGCATAATTGACAGTAACACTTCTGATGTTTTCAGTTTCATGACCGTGAACCAAGTCATCAGTATGTAAATATTTTTCTGTATGACTCAGAGTGATTATGTTATTTATTTCTACCGTCATAATGGCTGGGTTTAGATGGAGCAAGAACAGATCCTGGCACACTCTGATACACAAGCACACAACATACAAAGAGAATTTTGCATCTTCTTTCTTATCCATCAATTCAAAACTTCGGGGTTTAAAAATTAACTCCTGCGATTTCATTCCAGCTCTTATTGATTTCATTTGGAAACTCCATCCTGATTTTTGTCTCGGCAAGAACTGCAGATTAGTTGTCCCAGTGTCGGCTCTTCTCTGGAATTTTGTTGACAATCTATAGACAGAGTTGAGACACAGAACTAAAAGCACTACTACAGCAGTAATTCAGCATACAGAGCAAGACTAATTCCTTCTTCTTTTTGTTTAGTTTCTTTTCCTTAATGCCCTTAGTCCTTCACTATCAGGCCTGCAGTTTCAGTCTGAACCTTAGCTTCAAAATCACATCATGTTTAAAAGATGGGCTCCACTTTGGTGCAGTACCTAGGGCATTAAGTGCAAGTGTTTCATTACTAATAGAATTAAAAACTCCCTTTCTCTAGCAGTGAAGTTCTGAGCACATTTGCTACTTGTCATATGTTTTTTCCTGCCTCTCCTCCCTCTGGAAAGGGCATAGGCTCATTAACTATTTCATGGACTTTCAGCTCTGCTGAAAAGGGTTTGGCTGCCCTGTTGGCAATAGGGAACTGACCTTGATGGACCTGACCTGGAAGCACAGCTAGAAATACGGAAAGCTAAGGAAATAGGCCACATCCTTGTCTGCTTCCTATGGTTAGAGGGTTGAAATAATCCCATGTGGAGTTCCCACTTCAGAATCTGTTCCAGTCAGGATATCACAGGAATCTGTCACAGCTCTGACGGAGCAAATCCCAGCATCAAAGGACCACCATGGCAGAGACACTTCCATCCTCGCCATGCCCTGTGTAATGGCCACTTGCAGGGAAATGCACATGTATGAATATGGTAACAACTCTGCACCATCTATTTCCTCCCACCAAGATCATTACTCTTGTAGGTTCTGAACTGTATTTGTCATGAACTGGAGCCAGCACTCTGAGTTTCTCTCTTGCAAGAGAAGAGAACAAGTTTGCTATGAGGAATTCTCTCTTTTTTTTTTTGCACTATTTAGATTTCTCTTATTCTTAACAGATCTGTGTGGCCCTTTGCTCAGCAGTGAATTTCACCAGTGACAAAAAACTCATAAAAGAAACCCACAGCCTTCAGCATGAAAGCTGAGACACGAATCTCAACAAAGTTTTGGTACACAGTAAACTGCAATAGCATAAAGAATGTAGATGATATTTAGACACTACAGCATGCTCATGCACTTTGATATCTTTTTCCCCATTCCATTTTTTAAAATTAATTTAATGCCTGTATATATTTACCTTGATTTTTTGGTAATTAATATGCATTTATCTGCTGTAGACCAATTCTATGTAGGAAATGATGATTTGCTGCTTGGGATCTGTGTTTACAATTTTTGTTATCAATCTTTTGGGGCCATCATAAACACCAGCAAATCCCCAGTTGCTCTGGCAGGGTGCTTACAATTTGTTTTATATGGCAGATTGGCTCAAGAGGTGGCCACAGAGTACAGGGTTATTTATTCTGAGAGACACAAGGCTTCTTGTGGAGATGATGAAACTATAACGGCTGTTAGGAATAGAAGTGGTGCTAATCACGTAAATAGGTAGCTGTAAATAATACATAGGCACTGCTGTATTTCCTGGCTCCCCTCACAACAGGACACAGTATTAACTATTTTCTGTGCTAGGCTGGTGTGGGATCTTGAGGAGAACATCATAGCAATACAATAAAAACTACAATGAAAGGATATGTATTTATGTCAAATATGTGATGCACAGCTCCATTTTTCAACGCATAACATTCATTCACGAAATACAAACTACTTTGAGAGAGGCATCCACCGAAAATGCTTGCCAAAACACCAATAAACACAGCTACAAAGATGAAGAACTGAAATGAATTGATCAAGCAGCCACAGACATATTCCATGCATTTCCAGGTCTGAGTTATAGAATATTTGTTAAAGGAACAAACACTGTAAACCATGTGGAATTTCTCACTTTGACACACAGTTGCAGATGAGCTGTTTATGGGTTGAAACCAACACTTTCACCAACACAGCCTTCTCTTTGGATTAAGTATTAGTACATTGACTGACAGGAAGACGCAGCTCGAGTGTCACTGAGTGAAAATCTGGCTCCACTGAAATACCTTTTGAGTAATCAGGAGAAGGATCTGACCAACTGCGCAAAGCCTTGCTAGCACACCTGATTTATGTCATTAAAATCTCCTGCCACTTCTCAGCGGTGGGAAGTAGACGAAACTAAACTTCTTCATTACAGTCCCCTTCTGCCTTGTGAGAAAGCCTTGATTACTCACACCACGTCTCAGTTGTGCATCTGACCACGGGTTCACAACACCTGCAGTAGGAGGAGGTGGCACTGCCCTCCCACCGCAGTGTCTGAGAGCTGTGAGGAGTTACCTTTTTGACTTCGTATTTAATGGCCAGCTTCACACGGCTCAGTGACGCTCGGTGTCTCTGCGCTTCCACCGGCTCCGCGTTCAAATCCCCGTTCAGAATGGCCTCCACCTCTTCTGAGTCCCGGCACAGGTCCAGGACGCCAACCACAAAGTCCTTGCACTGCATGGACAGCTTGCGATAGTCGTTCTGGAACAGAAGGGGTACAGAACACGGCCCGTGACAAACGTGCTTGAGAGTCAACAGCAGGGGGAAAAGGACCCTTTCTTGCTAAAAATGAAGTGTTTAATTTTTACTATGTCAAGTTAGGAGTGTATCAGACGTTACAGAATTTTTGAACAGCAGAATCGTTCATTCTCTGACACAAGGTGAACATCTAACAGCAGCTGTTTGACAGAGCATAGGAACATGACATAAGAGAGTGATGATAACCTGGATAACAAAGGGCAGCTGAAAATGTAAGAATTGCACAAACAAAGCAGGACTAGGACTACCAAGAAAGTAACCTCACCCTTGTAAAAACTTTGCTGGCAGCTAATGAAATAATTGCCTCCCAGGCTACAAATATATTTTAGCTCTTTCTACACTGCTAAAGTGGCTGATTACTCATTACTCTGATGTATTCCAGACACATTTCCCCCTTTTTCCTTTTCCACCCTCTGCTTCCCACTTACCCTTGGAACTTCTCACACCCAACAATCGGTACAGTGGGTTACAAAGTAACTGCATAGAGTAACTGCAGGACAAACTTGGACATCAACGTTGTGGGCAAAATACCCCAAATTTCCTGTAAGGCAACACAGGAACCAGCTTCTTGAAAGGCCAGTTTAAAGATATCAGGCTCGTGGGTCATTGTCTAGGAGACAACCTTCCCACTGACAACACTGCTGAACTAACAGAAACACTTCTGAAAACCTCAATCCTTTCATGTAAGAGCTCTGTCCACCTTTCCCTTCCTGCCCTTCATTTCCATCTGTATCTCTCACAAAACATTCCTTTTATGACTATTAATTTTATCTCCATCATGTTTGCTCTCACTCCATCAAGCTTTCCCTTCCATTAGTGCTGGACTCAACAGCTCTGCTTGGTGCTACCTTCTGAAAGCACACCAAGCAACCACTTGTTTTTTTGTTATTAAAAACATCTCCCTCCTCCAATTCAGATTGTTTTCAGAACTAGTCTTTACTCTTTCTAGCTTTCCTCAGCCTCCTTCAACCCTTCAACACTCAACACAGCTTATGTCCCATCTTTGAGATGCTTTCAACATCTCAGTTGCTCATATCCGTCATCATCAAATATTTGCATCTCTCTAATCTCCTTCCTCCTCTGACGAAACATTTGTGGCTGCATTTCAGAATTTTTAGCTAACTCTGTAAAGCATGAATGTCTGAAATGTTGCTTGTACTTATGTTTATACTTGTAAATGTCTCCCACCACCTCTGTGACATTGCCTACAAAATCTTATCTTGATCTCCACTTCAGCAGAAACCTTGGTCTTCATTTTTGTGTCCATGTCCTCTCAGACAGATTTCTAGATATTCCATATCTGAGATGTGGCTTCTGATTTCCTCACATGAGGGTATAGCTGGGGGAGGAATCTTGACTGAATCTGCCAATTTTACCTTCAGTGCCCAACTGGAAACAGCACAGCCACCTTTTTCAATTACTCCACAGCTCTTCTTCACTTTTTTTCCTCACTAGGCCACCAAAACACTAATTTGAGCCCTCTGACTCTCCATTTTTGTTTTACTGTTCATTTACAGACACAGCCTTCAAAAACCACTTTTTAAAGATTTTCCCTTAGAGGTGCCTGTCTTCTCAAAAATGCTTCCTTACTGCTTCTGCCTTCATAATTTTCTCATTTAATCTCTTTTTTTTTCTTTCTGAAACCCTCACTTCTTCCTCCTTTCCTAAGTAATTCTACCTCCTTGTACTGGTAGTTTTGCTAAATTTTCAACTTAGCATCCATACAATGGGACAGAGAAACTAATGTGCTCCCAGTAGTTTCAAATTATTTTGGGAAATGATGGGAAAAGAGGCTGCATAGGATAAGTGCAAGAATCAGCCCTCAATCCCATAGGTCAGATTCAGATATGAATCAAAGTGAAATATTACTGGAGACCAATGAATACTACTAGAAGTCGTGTTATTACAAAAGACAAACATCCCAAATACAGACTTGGAAACAACCAGTCTTAATCATAGACCTTAAACAGGATCCTGTTATTTCCTTTGGTCATAGAGGACAAATTAATTCAGTTGTCAGTGAACCAACAGGATGTAAGGTTATTTTAGATTTGTTTTTGGTAACCAAGGAGAACAGGACAGAAGAGCCAATTATAAAAATAATACTGGGATGCGTGATTAAAGTCAGTGAAGGGACAAGCAAGCTTATGTATGATGAAGATTTAGGACTTTTAAAAAGGCAAAATCTCATTAAAAAGTTAATCAAGGGAGTGAAATATACTTGCAAGCATGGAGGTCTGAATGCAGATAAAGCTTTTAAGTGAAATGTGATTACATCTCAGACATTACAAAAATAAAAACCTTGCAAAGGAAGATTCCAGGATGGTGGCTCGAATAGCAGCAGTCAAAAAAAAACCCAACAAAGAAGAAGAGTCTTTCATGACAGTCTAGTCAAGAAAGAGCTTCATCACAGAGGCCGAAACTGTAAGTATAAACTGCTAGAATTCAGTTAATGGAGAATATTAAGCAAAACACAGAGGTAAGATAATGTAAAAATAAGATGGGGATTTTATTCACTGAAAACAAAGGAGTGACTGAAGACAATCTAATAAACCTAAAAAACAATACCATGGCTTCAGTTTACTCAAGTCCTATGTTGTTTATATCGTGTCCACAACAGAATTCTTAAATATCAGTGAGAACTCGAACACTCTTCCTTAAACATCCCATTTCAAGCAAGAGTTGCTTACACATTTCACTACAGCTAAAGGAAGTATTTACTAAAGGAGATCGCTGAGCAAAAACCATGAAAATCATCAGACACAGCTTAACATTAATTCAACGGGAATAAGATGGATAATCAACCTTTCTCTAACACTTTAAAAGAGCTGTAAATCCACCATTCGAAGTGAATGGGAGGATACACTTACTGCAGTGACTTCAGTATAATATAGCATAACTGAAAGAGAAACTACATTCTTTCTCCCCTGAATTTACAGGCACTTTTAACTTTACCAAGAAAAAAATAAGTATTCGTTTTACTATTATTTGTATCTAACTCCCAGTTAAATGTGGCCCCTTATTAAGGTTTAATAAAGTTTAAGTTTAGATGGTTTTGTATTATTCAAGTGTTTTATGACGTAACACAACCCAAATTTTGTCCTTGTATGAATGAACATGGGCTGTCCAGTTGCAGGAAGAGGCTTCAATTATAAAGTGTTTTCTCATTCTTTTGCTAATTGTGAGGGAATAGAAGAAGAAACAGCGCATTTCTAATAGGAAATAACAAGAGTCATTTGCATGCATTGCATGTTTGCCTACTACAAAAGACTTACCCAGATTTCTTCTAATTACAGTAGAGTAACAGTAGAAACACGAATAACATGTTTCTTCATTGGTAGATACACCACTGGCTTATAAAAGTTATGCTTATTGTCAGATAAGATTAACAGTATAATAGATGAGGTTTTATTCTGTCAAATTTAAGGATTAAATACAGCCTACATTACTCACAAATGCTATTATGAGAACTGAAAACCAGTATGTGCATTCTTAAAATCCCACTCTGGCTTTGACTCTTATAGCAGGAAAACTTGTCAGATTTCCCTCTCCAGGTCTTTATTTACCTATGTATTGGCAAATCAAATTTATCCCAGTCTGTTTGATTGCTTTACAGAATTAAACAAACACTACCTGATTCTCAAACAACCTTCTACCTCTAGGGTGTTGTGTGAATATCAGAAACCTCAATCTGTGGTCCCAGTCATCCAAATCACCTCTGCTCACTCTTGAGAACATACAAATGAAGCCACCAGACCACCACTAACAGTTACACAAACATCTTTGTAACATCAGAAAGTATCAGCCTACACCCTGCGTTTCCCAGGTTCTGCAGCTGACTCCAGCACATGCAGGGCAATAGATGACGACTGGAATTGCAAAGCTGTGTCTCACAAGCAGTTTCGGAGGACCCTGGCACACACCAGCAGTTGGATCTCAGCCTGCCCAACTCTGTGTGTTCTGTTCTCACTCATAACATCAAGCTCTGCCTTGTGAATTCACCTAGAATCTTCACAAAGAACGTATTGATCTGTGTGCAAAGAACAAAGCACATGAACAGAAAACCTTCGGCTGATTTCACATGAGATTTGTAACCGCTGCAAAGGAAATTTACACTGAGTAGTTACATGCAGTCAAACAAAATCCAGGGATCTGTGTTCTGTTAGAGGAGCCACGCTCCTGTAAGCGCCAAAGTTCATGAGTGCTCCCAGATGCATAAGTAGCTCACACTTGTAATACTGGATTAGAAATTCATCTTGAGTATTATCTGGTAGATGGCCACTCTGAAATCACATACATGGTGAGTTTGCACATGTAACTGTATATGCAAATCAAGCACATAATTGCATTAATGGTTCTGGGCCCTGTCCTTTCAAAAGCTGGGCCTAAACCTAGATCAAGCTTGAACATTCTTTGTTAGTTCAGCTGAGATAACACTATGTAAATTTACTTGGAACATTGACAGATTCCGCTTTTAGATGCACGTCCACATCTTCCGTTGGTTCAGTAGGAGCTTTTAGCAAAACTGGGAACAGGGATTTGTCCTACAGAAAGCAGGAATACAACCTTTTTGATCCTTGCCAGAGCAATTTCAGCTGAGCTTGCTTACACAGGACAGTATTTAGTTGAAAGCTGGTATAAAGAGATAATCACAGAGCTTTTTAGCTACCTTGTCCTCTCTCTTCCTACGGTGACTCCAAAGGAAAGTTCCATCGGCTGTTCTGACTGCCAGAAATCCTCCCTTCCCTGGGCAGTAGCAGCCCTAAAGTTCTCAGGGAGGAGGGTGAATATCAATTAACTTTAGGAACCCACAGCAGCCGCAGTGGCCAGGGTCTGCTAAAAATAGGAGAACAGGAAAACAAAAGAATTGGGAATATTTGTTTTGCAAAGTATTTTGTGGTGCTACTGGACAGGAAAAGATAATTCTTCAACTCTCGTAATGGTCACTTACTTACATTAAGACAAGATACAGTTCCAGTTTTTACAATTTGGTAGCAATCTTGACTGAGATTGAACTGAGATTTCTGATGTCATCTGAAATCCTGCAGGCGATCCCTGGAATTAGGAGACTAGGGGCTCTAGGATTACAAGTAAAGTAAGAAAAATATTGTACTCCCTGCCCTGGCCATGAGAGAATTAAATAGAAGAATACAAGTGGATGCAAAGATCAAAAAGGAGTAAAAGTATCAAGAAGAAATAAACAAAATAGATGCAGAAGAGCAAAAGAACACACAGCAGGTTGAAATAAGGATTTCACAAATGGAAGTAAAGAAGTTTGAAGATGAAAGGAGTAGAGTGAAATGGTCTTCAGGGGTCCAGTTTCCTCATCTATTTTTATTAGTTTTCAGTACTTTTTTTTGGCTATGCGTCTTGCATCTTCCAAGAAAAATCAGGGTTCTATGGTTTCTTTGAATCCTTTCTCCTTACTTCTAAAAGGAAAATAAAACAAAACCCTAAAAATCAGTGTAATTAATCAGGTTTTCTTGAGGAACTGACTGTCATGAATGAATGTCCTAAGTCACCTTCCCACATTTCTAATTCGCTTGTGTAAACCCTGGTTTGTGCATTAGAATTTCTTAGTGTAAACGATAAGCAAGAGGGCCAGACTGGACTTTGCATGTGCAATGAACATTAAGTTCAATTTAACAAGCATTTACCAGGAAACTTGGCCCTCAGGTATTTTTAAACAGGTTCAACCTATGTTCTTTCTCTGTGGGAAAACCATCCAGAACAGTATTTTCTGTAGGAGTGCTCTGCATCCTGGAAGCAGAGCATGCACAGGAAATGTTGTGGGCCTCAATATTCCATAGATACTGAGAATAAATCATGATTTAAACAGATTCGTCAATTTTTTTTGTTGTGAGAGAGATGAAGTATTTTCCCCATTTTTCTTCACCCTGAAACAATTCTGCTCAGTGCTGTGCTACAGATTGAATGTGAGTGGAATACTTGAGCATTTCCAGTGATGATCCTAGAGGAGAGTGAAGCAGAAGTCTGTAGGAATGCAAATGCTGGATTAGAAGCCCTCTCCTCTGAGATGTGACAAAGCACACCAGTTGTCAGCCAAACACATTCAGATGACACATCTATAGGAAAGACAGCACTGAAAAGACAGGTACAGATGGGAAGGACTCCAGGAAAACACTCAGCTCTCCTACCAGGCTTGATAGAAACAGAAGGAAAAAAAAGAGATGTGACGTCAATGAGGAGAATAATTATTTCACTGGAATGCTTTGACGTTGATGAGAAGCTGGAATTTCCATGCCACCAAGGAGTCAGGAACAATTTTTACTGTAGGTGCCAAAACTGATTCATCTGATATAGCTGGCAAGGTTAGTAGCCATGTAAGTGCTATCCAAAAATACTGAAATCTGTGAAAACAGTGGAATTTCTTGGGGTTTTAGGCATCCCAAAATAGCAAGGGAATTACCATTTTTAAAAAATGAAGTAATTTTTTTGAGTTCCAGTTTGAAATGAGAAGCCCAATCAAAAAACTTCACCTTTTCTTCTCCAAAATGTCAAGCTACATTTTTTCTGATGAAATTTGTATTCATGATGTTAGTACCTGTGAGGTGGGAGTCTCCCATGGATTTCTATAACCACTGTAATTTTTCTATGCAGTTCTAATCATCTACATCCTTGCCTAACAAAAACACAATGCAGCTTGCCCCAATTCAGCTTTTGGTGGCAGGGTACCTTTTCATCTGAGGAAAAAGAAAAATCTGACATTTTTCCCTGAACAAATACATTGAGGAAGTATTCAATTAATTTGCCAGATTACACAATACACAGCATGGTATGAGCGAGTTCCTTCAGCAAAGAAAGGGGAGGGAAGGTTTAAGCTGACTTTTACGCTTCATTAGTGTGTGTCATAAAATATTAATCCTCCTCACCACCAAAACTTTATTTTTAAAATATATTTTAATCCACTCAGCTATATCTGGAGCTATTCTTTCTCAGGAATTTAAAAAGGTTTCTTCCTCTTCTGTTAAATTTCACTTTATTAATTTCTGCCTGTATTTCTCCAGGTTGTTGTCTATTCTTTCTGAGTACTCCACAGGGTAAGCAGTGCTTGCTGTTGTTTGGAGAGGTTAATGCATTTTTGTCTCTCTCAGATCATTTCTGAAGATATTAAACAAGCAAGTGGTAGCCAACACTGGCCTTGCAGAACCCCAATAAATTTGCTGTTACACCCAGAGACAATGCTGTGGATATCACTGCTCACTGAAAACAATCTGTCATTCCCCAAGCCAAGCTTTTCTCACTACAAGCAGTCTACTGGGGTTTGATTTTTCGTGGGGTTTGGCTGCAGGGGGAGAAGGGTGGACGAGGAAAGGCGGCTGTTACAGTCCTCTTCAAGGTATCCAACAGAACTGAAAAATCATTAAAAAAAGCAGTGGGCAACAGTTAACTAAGCCATTAATTGTCTGATGGAGAAGCTGAAATATATAAAGAAGTCAGGGCACTGACATACAAAACCAGATACAGCTGAAAGCCAAGTAAGAGGACCAACATCTGTAATAAGTCTAACAGCAGGTTTTGAACATGTGACATTCCTAAAAGGTGCATCCAAAAAATCCACTTTGGGTATTCTTAACAATTTGGAGACATCAGTCAAAATGAGTACAAATTAAAAAGAGGGAATAAGGTCAGTGCTGCAGTAGCCTCAAGAGCAGCAAAACATTTCTGCTTTTTGCACTTCTATTACTCAGCATTTGTAACTAAGAACAATCCTTGTGTGCTGCAGCAACCGGAATTGTTTTCCATCTGCTGCAAGAACACACACTTTTTCCAGTCGCCAATTTTTCCAATTTCCTCCGAACGCAACAGGTGCAAAAGCAATTTCATTTCGTTAAAAATTCCTTTAAAAGGTTTTTGTATCAAGAATAAAAGGGACAATAAGATGAGAGTATTTGTAATTGAAAAAGTAAAGGCACAGGGAATAATTTCAGCATCTAAGGACAACATGAAGTAGCAGCAACTTTGAAACAATAACAAAGACAGAGAAACACAAAAACACCATTACCTTGAATTCTTTTTCAATGTTGGCCAATTTGGCAAGTTCATTGCTGAGTTCTAGAGCAGTGAGCACTGGATCTTCACTGGACAGGGACAGATAAGCCGGACTGGCCAGTCCTTTGTACGCGTTTATTCTTGACCTAGAGTGACTGAAAGAATCATGTTTTTGCTTCTCTGTACAGTCATTACATTTGCAGAAATAATCATGAGGTCTTTCTATCCTTGCTCCTTTCATCAACAGCATGTGCACGACTTCGTATTTTTGGCAGTGGGCAGCTAAAATTATGGGAGTGATGTCTGGAGAAAAGCGGGTACCGTCTTCATCATAGGAATAAAAATCATCGTCCTGGAGCTCCTGCTCACAAGGGCTCAGAGTCAGTCGCTTATTTACTGAAAACCCAGGATGATTCAAAATTGCTTCCACTATCCTAATGTAACCCTTGCTGATTGCGAGCAGCAGGGCATCTCCAATCCGTGCCAAGTTCTCTTTTTTTAACAGAAGTTCTGTCACTTCCAAATGTTCATTCCCTACAGCGAGCTGCAAGGCGTTTTGGCCCATGTAGTCAACACAGTTGACATTCAGTGTCTTTGACTCCTCCAGCATTTTGCGCACCACGGGGATGTTCCCGTACTCGGCAGCATCCAGGAATCGCTCCTCCTCGGCCGTCAGGCTCGTGCCCCTGTTGTTGAACATGAAGGCCGGGCCCCTAATGGCCTGTCGCCTTCCCTTCTCCCTCATCATGGTCATACGCCTCAGGGATGGACTCTCTTCGATGTACCTAAGGAGAAAACAGAGAAAAGGTGACAGAGTTTCACTGCTGTGGTAAATTGTAACTTCCACTCCACTGGCTAAAAGAACTTATTTTGTCCCTTGTTCTTCACCCATCTACTGACAAGCAGTATCCTGTATTGGGATCACTCTTGTCTGCAATCTAAAGGCACTCACAGGCCCAGTGCCTCGGGCCATTGCTGTTCTCTTAGCATGGTCAAGACTTATTAACATTTAAAAATTTTTTTTAAGGCATCACTCCTCTTCAGAAATCCTTTCCAGCTCACTTAGCACATATGTAAAATGAAAATATACCTGCCATTCTACTTTCAGTAGTAATTATTATCCACCACAGGCATTCAAGCTGATGGTATAAGTAAGGCAATACTTAATGCTTACCATGTTGTAGGTCACATAAAAGTGAGGTGAAAACACATTTTCTTCAGGATGTCTCGCCAAGCAGCACATGGTGAAGCCTGAACTCACAGCTTCTCGTGTTATGACTAGAAATGTTAAGCCTGGGAGCTTCTACTCACAAGTCACTTTGGTCAAATTGTAAATTTTTGAAAAACAATAGTACATACACATTCAGCAGACCTTCTGCAACTAAACTGCTCACAGGTTCCAGACACCAGGAGTCATCCAGTACAGACTGGGATCAGCTGTCACTCCAGTGGACTCCTGCAATGCTGTGGGTTGTGTTGGGCCTGTTTCTACATTTACTGTTTCTGGAGCTGAGAGGGTCTGTGTATACATTCTTGTAAAACAATCAAGAAAAATGGGGAAGTCAAAGAGTTAATGAATGAAAATTGGGATAACTGCCCTGGAAAGAGGAAACCTAGGTGTAGGAAAGTGGGATGTTTTAAAGGAAATTGAGAACCAGGGAACCTGTGAACTCTCCACAGAAACCAGTTGCAAAAGAAGAAATGGGGAGGAAAGATAAGGGTAATAGGCGAAAAGAATGGGTGAGCAAGCTAATTTGGCAAACACAGAAACTGAAATTACAAACCAGTGAAGGTACTGGCTGAGAGAACAGGCAGATTGGGTGCTGAGCTGGATCCAGCAAGGCAAAGAAACTAGAGAGGGGTGAGGAGGTTCAGAGCAGTGAGACTGAATAGAAATTGCAAAGAAAAGGGACCTAGGATGAGAGGTTGAGGAACAGACACTGCCTAGCTGAGGAAAACAGCAGCAGGAGACAGCAGCCTGGCTAAGTCTGAAACAACAGATGGGATCAGGCTAAAGTGGTCACAGCTGGGGGAAGAACAGAAGTATTTGTGCCTGCCAGAGCAGAGGCCAAAGGCCTGAAAAGGTACTCAGGATACCCTAACCTTCCTTCAGCATCATCTACAAATAAATAGGAAACTAATCAGCAATCTCCCTTTCCTTTTCTAGTCTGGTTCAAAATTGAGAAAGGCAGCCTCCAGCTGCTATCAGTTAATCCAGCAGCTCAAGGGATAGAGATCACCTGAGATGATTTGATGGGCATGGAGACACCAAGTGCTGCTGACAAACAATAAGACTTAATGGAGGGTGTGCTTTGAATACATGTAATGCACTGTATATATATATAGGTATACATATATTTACAGTACATAGAGACAAAGAGGTCTTTCAAGTTTCAAATTTGTTTCTTAGGTCCTGTGTGCTTCTGTTCCCCATCTTTAGAACAGTTAGCTCCCATCTTACAGGAGCATTGTGAAAATTAATTTTTTTCACTTTGCTGAAAAACTCAGACACAGGAGTAAAAGGCCAGACAAAAAAACTGAAGAGAAAATTAATCCTTCTACCCTCAGTGCATTAGAAGAGATGTGAGTCCATGTAATGAATGCCAAGGGCAAACCAAAATATTAAACAGCCCTTTTTAAGCAAACCCTGTCAGTCTGCAGAAAGGACAGAACCAAGGGAAAAATGCCACACGCACCTGTGGGCACACAAGGGCTCTGCATTAAAGTGGACTCAGCAGCACCTGCATGGGCACTTTCAAAAGCTAAATATCCAAACTGGTGCAGGTTCACATCCACAGACAGAGAAACAGCCTCCTAAGTGCTGGTGGGGGTTATTTTCTGTGGGTGTGACCTTGCAACAATGAGCTTTGCTATATTAACACTGCACAAAATACAACTGCTACCATCACTGGATGCAGCACTGTCAGCTCTAAGAGTTTTCATTGGGCATAACTAATTCCATCCGGGTTGCAAGGATATACCTGCCCTTCCAGCTATCTGCACCAGTTGTAATAAATTCAGCAAAATGTAAAATCCTAATCACTTTACCACAGCTACAAACATCCTAAAACCCAGTCCAAGCCCTGAGCATTTCGGTTAACACAAATGGGCAGCTCAGTTGCACATCAAGTGAAGAGACTGTGAGACTCATTAGCAAGGGCAGGTCTCTCCCGGGATGAAGCATTTGATCTTTTTACCTTTTTATCTGTGGCTGGCATTTCTGGAGTACCTGAAATAGCCTGAGTGGCACTGCAGCATAAGCAATGCCAACCACTATTTACTTTTTGAAAGATGTGGCAAAACTGCTTTGGCAAACACGACATGATCCATTCTTTCTTTTTTTTTTTTTCCATTTCTGTACCGCCTTCTTTAAATCTATAAAAAAGGCTGCATAACAGAGAGGATTTGTAACTCTGTTAAACACAGAATTGATTTAATGTTTTAAACCTCAGGCATATTTCCCACTTAGGAGTACTCAGAAATAACGATTTGAGCCCAGAGTGTACACTGTGAACAGCCACAGCACGCTGCTACCTTATTTCCCAGCAAAATCAGAAGTAAAACCAGATACACTGTCTTCTCATAGTTTCTTTTTAAACAAGATCTTACTGCCTTCTATGCTGTTACATTTCCATTCTTCCTCCACATCCAAAACTACACGGGTACAGAAATGTTTACTGAAACATTAGGAAGAAAAAAATTATAGCTTTAAAAATGTAACAAAGACAAAACAAATTGACTCATGCTGACTTCTTGCTTTAAGAAGACTCTAAACTGCCACTTTGAATCTCATTTATCTTTTATGAAATACACAATACATTTGTCCTTATATATTCCATTTAATTTTTCAGCGTATTTTGAAATACGACATTTATTTTCATTTTATCTACCTTCCTTTCAAAACCCACTATCTGGGTGATCACTGAGGTGATTCATCTGACTTTTGTAGAGAGAGATATATCCTTTCAAAAGTGTCCTTTCAAGACTGCCTTCCTAATAAGGAAGATATCCTTAACTGTAAACCTTGTGACAGAAATGATGTATCTGAAGTGACTGCAATACCTTCTCAAGACAAAGATGCACGATGCTTGGTAATTTAATGACTAAAATATTGTCAAGACATCCCCAAAAAAGTGAAAAGCAAAAAATCTTGTGCAGCACCACAGGGACATAAGGCTGTTGCGTTCATCCACATCTCTCCCCTCTTTTCTTCAACATCTCTCCCTTCTTTTCTTCCACTTTTCCCTCAGCAAATTCAAAGACCTTGAAGCCAGCATAGCTCTGGTCAGAGTAATGCATGCAAGAAGAATCGGGTACAAGGTCTCCTATTCCATTTTCTGCTTTCCTTTTCTTATATCTAATATTTGTAGCTATACCGAAGTATGAATAAAACAGTTAGAATTTTAGTTCTAGGTGTTTGACCATTTTCAGCATATCTTATATGTATTATTTGCCGTCTGAAATAATCAAACCAGCAAAATCTCAAGTTGCATCTCTCAACATCATTAGACTGGCTTAAAAATATGATTAAAATAGAACTAAGTGTGCATTAATTACTTGTGTTCTATTTCCAAAGCCTTTAAAGTTCAGATACTCAACCCTGTCTCTGTAAGGTGCTGACACCTACATTTAAAAAAGAGGGAAGAAGAGATGGAAATCATGAGGCTCCTTTTCGAGGGTCTTCTGATGGCAAAAAAACCACAAAAGCACGAAGAAGGAAAAATGCCCAATTATTCTGTATTAATCAATCAGTAGAGATAAAGAAGGATGGAATTGGAGATCAGTCATGTTAAGTGAAGCACACCTGTCCCACCACATCCGGACACGTTTCACTCGGCCCTGAGCCTGCTGCAGTTAAGCAGCTGTTCTGAGGAATTGAAAAACTTCACTGGCAAGAAGGAAAAACTTCAGGCACTGCACACCAACCTTCAGAATCACTTGCTCATCAGCTCTGCTTTGCAGCAGAACTCCCACATGAGTGAGGCCAAGGCTCCTAAAGGAGCACATCACCTTTCAAGACCTTTATCTAATGATAACTATCACAAGATTTCAGATAGATATGGGCACCCTGAACAATTAACTGGTTCGTTACATACCAGGTAAATAAAACACAAAAAACCTATTCTATATTATAACATGTTTATGTTTACCTCAAATATTTTTATCTAAAATGTATGACCTTCATATGGGAAATAAAACATTATTAAAAAACACCCCTTTCCACTGAACAATCAATGCCCATTTATCTCTTGTTTTCTGCACACATCACATTTACTATGACCTTACAATGCATCTTATCCTTGCCTGGTCAGAGTTATTCCTACAAGGAATGTACAAGGCAAGACATTTGAGCAGCACAGCAACTGCAAAGGGCTGGAGAAAGCACAACAGTCCCTCTGCTTCTACCGTGGGCTGTTTCAATTACAGATTTCTACTCTGTTACTCTACCTACCCCTTTTCATGTTCAGTCTAGAACTGTGGCAGAAAAGAAACGTAGGACAAAGAGTTGACCCGAGAATTGCTTTTTCCTTATCTGGCTCATTCTTTACAGCAATCCGAAAGATTTATAATCTCGTTTCTAAGTCTACTTTTTAACACTGTATGCAGAATAAGCAATTTTAAAGAAAAGGAGAGTAGCCAGAGAAACAGAGATTTCATTCTGGGCCTTCCCAGACCCATTTGTGCTGAAGAACAGGCTGTTACTCTCCCTGAACTATTACATGCAATAAAAGGTAGCATCAACAATTTACAAGCAGTTTACCCCCCTGCGAAACTACAGTACATTAGTGATCCTGATTCCATTCTAGCCCTGAAAAGGAGATGCAGTCCAGTGGTAATAGACAGATCTGATAAGTACATAGTGCCAACTGTGTTTAAAAGCAGCAACACCGGAGTCAGCCGAGCAGGAGATGCAGATTGTGCCCCTTGTTCTGCCAAAAGTCACCTCTGAGGTCCAAGTTTTAAATTAAAGACTGGTAATTGCCTTACGAAAGTAAGTGCTCAGGCATACACATACGTAAGAGCAGCATTGCAGCTAATGACTCCTGAGATCTCTCAAACTAAATGATTTCAAAGACTTTATTTGTTACTCTTACAGAAGAAGACAGCTCTTGCATGTGAGGATGCAGCTCCTGGCTCTGAGCAGGGCCACAAGAAATGCTGGAGGGGCAATCCCCCAGCCCCACTGCCTCTCCCAAAGGAAGGCTTTCCCATCTGTCCAAGCTCTGCTTCAGCCATGTCTCAGAATGGGCCACTGGTAAATTTGTTTTTTCACCACTAAAACCAGTGTCTCTTGTACATACGATTGCTCATGTTCCAAAAAATTTGGGAGTCCCCGAACCAAATCCAAAATGCATTAAATGAGAGCTTCCTTTTCCCTTCCGTGAGCTACTGCCTGGGCTTTCCAGAAGAGGGAGGCTAATTCAGCTGAACAGCAGAACATAAATCAGGCCAGCTGCAAGATCTGAGGTCTATACTCTCCCACTGGTCTGAAACGACATAATTCATCATCCAAAATGCCCTCATGTCATCTCACAGAAGTTCTGGCTCCAAACCGGAAAGACACAGTCAAAAAAAACGGAAAAAAAATTTCAGTGAGATATCAGGAGGAGGTATAGACACACTTAGGGGATGAAACAAACTCCTGCCCCATAAACTATGGAACGCTTTTTCCGACAATTACTCTCCACTAACTCCTCAAAGCAAAATACCAACCATCTGAATTCCTGTGGGAAAAAAAAGGACTATATATTGATGGCAGGAGGACATCTATACACATGCAGAACAAGGCAAATATCTCACCAGGAAAGAACCAAGTTAACAGGTTAACTTGCACCAACAAAGAATTTTAAAGCTCCTTTGAAACTTGGTCCTTTCTCTGTGTTCTGTCACTCCAGCCGTAAAACTACGCTGTGATTTTCAGAAAGATTCAGGAAGTCAGGTATCTGGTGCCTACTACGTTTAATTTACAGGTTTCGTCCACCTTTTTCCCACTGGGGCATATAGTACCCTGTGAAACAAGTATTACATCCAGTCTGCAATCTTAGTAGGAATCCAAGGTTAATTACTTTTTTTCCAGCAGTGTTTGGCACAGGAGGGAGCCAGCTGTACACTGACAGGCACCTTGCACAGGCTACTGCTTTCAGAGATTTCAAAACCCAACAGTGTCTGCCTCCTTGTGCAAACTACTTCACATCTTCCTGCCTCTTTCCCCTTACACCTTGTGCTGAATATTTAGACTACTAATCCTTCCAGACAAGGATTGTCGCTTTGTGCCTGCTAAAGCCTGACATGTCTCAATCTGAGTGCATTACAAGGAAGCTGATACTCATCTTTATTTCATTAACAGGCTCTATGATTTTAGGTATTAGCACCAAACACAGAATGCTACTCCAGGAGAAAAATCCCACGGCTATGCCAAGGATGACCACAGGCACATAACAGGGAAAATATAGTTCTCTGTCTTTTGCCTCTATGACCTAATAGCTCAACACACTCCTACTTCATTAATCCATGTCAGCCCTTTTGTCAGTCCACCAGGCTCACAGACTCCTAGGATATGGCCACAAGAATTATCTACCAGGGAGCAATTGCAAGAGATGGAGCTCACTCCAGGCTCAAACACCTATAGCTGTGTAAACTGAACTCCAGTTTGATCCCCTCGTGGTATAATACCTATTTCAGGAATATGCCAACCTTTCTAGAAGGACATTCAGGATGCAGAAGTTGAGGACTCATAACTTACAATTCCTCTGAGCCAGCTTCAACTGTCTAAAAATAACATGTGCAAGTCTCTTTTTATGGCAGATAAAGACAGGCACCTCCAAAAAAGAAGATAAATGACTATGCTGCCTTTCCCACTGCTCTCCCATTCCATCTATTTCCTCTCCCATTCCATCATCTACATGGGAGTCTAGACAAGTAACTCAAGCACAACTAACTTTCTGACAGCTGAAGACATGTGAAAGACCAATTCACTCAAAGTGCAGATTGCTGGGCACAGGTGTTTGTGAAGAATTTCTGCACAGGGATGGTAAACCCCGCTTTTATTTCTGGTTATCCCATTCTAAGCACTACCCTAATTATTTCTGTATTTTACAGTTGTCCCTGGGGTGAGTTTAATTAAGGCTTCTACAAATGCTGAATATCTTATCTTAAAACTCAGTGTTTGCTATCTGGTAATTAAAATATTTAATTAAGAACTAAACATTGGTCTGAAACTATAAAATAGTCAAGCAACCCTCTGAGGTTAAGTCTACCTAAACTGCAGCGTGTTATAAAAATTAGTGAATAATTCATGGACAACCTACATTTTGCAACTCAGGGAAAAGAAAGTTAACATCCCTACTAGTAAAACTGAATGCATTTATCTTGCAGTAAGTCTAATCATGATCAGTATCCCTCTAAATATAAAGATAGATAGATGTTTATGATTGCATCTTTGAAAATAAACTGACATTTTGGAAGAGCACATCCAAACAGGTTAAGGTGCATCTCCAGAACTACGGCTTTTCTGCACAGGTGTCCTAGATTTCTGTGGGGAATCTGGTTTTATCTCAGCATAGATTTAAAAAATATATAGGAGTAAAGGGGATGCATTAGCAATGGGTTCTCTAAACCTTAGCTGAGCCAACGACTGGGCAATTTTTCGGCAGCTACGCTTGTATCGGGGAGGAAGAAAAGAGGGGGGAAAAAAGAGGAAGGGATGGGATCCCCTCCGCCCCGGCACACACCTGTCCCCGCCTGACGCTGAAGAGGCAAAGCCGAGGGGCTGGGAAGGGGGGCCGAGGGCAGGCAGGGGCCAGACGATGCCCTCAGAGCACTTTGTGCCAAGTGCCCGCGGCGCGGACAGCGCGGAGCGGCCGCTCTCTCTCCCGCCCGCGCTGCGCGGGGCCGGCCGGGACGGGGCCGACCGCGCCGCCGGCCACAAAACTCGCCGGGAGCCGCATCCCTGCTCCGGGGAAGTTGCCGAGCGGCCCCCTCCGAACACCACCCCGGACCCCACTTACATGGTGCTGGCAAAAGGAGGGGGCGGGTAGTATCCGTAGGGCTCCCGGAGGGTTTTGACAGCCCTCTGCGGCGGCGGAGGGGGCTCCGGCCCCCCATTGACGCCTCTCCAGCCGCGGCGCCGGCGCTGCTGCTCCTCTTCCTCTGCCCCCTCCTCCTCCTCCTCCTGCTGCGGGGGGAAGGTCACTCTCCCCTGCTCCTTGCTCTTCCTGATCTTGCTCGACATGGTCAGGGTCCCCTCAGGCGGCGGCGGTGGCGGCGGCTGCTCCCGCTCCCGGCCGGCCTCGTCCGGCAGCGTGTGCGGCGGGGAAGGAGGCAGGAGGAGGAGGAGGAAGACACAAGCCCTGCCCGGCGGTGGACAGAGCACCCGAAGAGGACAAACCCCTCACCACAAAACCACGGCCACCCCGCCGCCCGTCGGGAAGGCGGCGCGATGCGCAGCCCGGCAGCAGGAGCCGGGAAGTGCCGGGGAGGCGAGCAAGAGACAGGGCTCCCGGCGGCGGCGGCGGCTCTGCCCCCCTCCTCCTCCTCCTCTGCCTGTCATCATCCCTCGCTAGGACGGCATCGTCACGGAGGCAGCGGGGCCACGGAGAGCGCACCCGCCTCCCGCAGCGGGCGCTCCGGAGAGGAGGGGACGCTCCCGTCCCACCTCCGCCCCTCACGGCCCGGCGGGGAGGGGGNCTCAGCCGCCCACGGCTGCTGCTGGCCTGAGGTAAATCCTGTTCCCGCCAAGCCGGGCGTGAGGGCAGCCCTCAGGAGGTCCCCGCAAAGCCGGCGCCCAGCCCTGAGGGAGAGCGGGCTGGTTGGCCCCGGTAACAACGTGAGGCGGTGGGCTGCCAGAAGCAAGTTAATTCTCGGCAGAATGGCTCAAAAGCGGCCAACAGCCCGGCCAAACTCGCTCAGAGCTCGGCAAGTTCTCAGAGAAATATCCAGCCCCACACTGGAAACAGTTGAAGTTGAGATTTTTCAGGTAAAAAAGAGGCACTTCTCGCTGACTTACCGAGGGAGCCAAGGTTGCCCAAAGTGTTCCAGATGTCTCTGCCTTAGGCTTGACTACTTTAGTTCTGCGTGGTGCCAAGCTGAAAAACAGTGGGAGGATGCTGAGACGCCCGTGGCATGTAATCAGGACTAATTATGCTCTATAGATCCCAGTCACAAAGATTCCTGCTGTACAGAGATGTATTACCTTCCATTACTATGAGATTCTTTTTTTTGTGCATTATTTCACAGGGGAAATTATTCTATGATAGAAGTGCAACCCCTTTAAAATCAAGGCAGAGCCTGTGTGCTTTTGTATGCAGAACATACAGAACGGTAGGTACATATAGAGTACATGTGCCAGTTTATATATAATAAAGATACTACTTTGTCTACATGCTGCTGAGATGCTCTTTTTCTCTTGCTTTAAACATTTTGGAGTAGCATGTGGCTATCAGTATAAATTGGCACTAGCCTGCATTCCAAATCCGCATTCAGGTGCTGCTGAAATTGAAATTTATGTAAGCTTTACAATTACTTCAGAGGAAGTGGGCTTTCAATCCACGTGTCACCACTAAGATGAAATTCTCATTCGTGAGCATCATCAAGTAGTCTCAGTGTAAAATACTTATTAGCTCACACTGTTTTCAGTGTCGTCCGTGGTTTTGCCGTTGTTATTTTCCGTTTGTACAAAGTTTGTCCTCGTGAAGCACAGGAAAAGCCAACCAAGAGTTTCACAGAGATAATTTAGTCTGCTACAGCTTTGAAGGAAGAATCGGGCTTTGTTTTTGTCAGTTTAATTAACTTGCATGTTGAACTGTTTAGGGAAGTGGTTTTTTATGTCTTTCATCACATGCAAAAGCCCTTTGAGCTTCAGTGGCATTACGTGCACAATAGAGCAAATTTTGCTCTCTAAGAAACTAATACATTGTGTAGCTACTGTAACTCTGAAGTGCTTGGGGTTATTAATTTAAGACAGTCTAGGTGTCTAACCTAATTATACATCTGTATCAGTGTTACACATTTTAGAACACAGCCATGCAGCAGTCTGTCTGCATCAAACCTTATATTCTTGCAGGGATCCTTCGACACAAAAAATGGTGGTGCCCATATTGCATTCCTTTTATAAAAAAAAAAGTCCTCTGTTACTACAGGGGGCTACAGGAAGGGGCTTTCAATTGCCTCGAGTATTACCCTTGAGAACAAAACATAAAAGTACAGCTGAAAGTCAATGAGAAATGCTCTTGCCTCACAAATGTATGCTCAGAGCAAGGCTTTCACATATCAAGGTTTGTTGGTTTGGGCTTTTTTTTTTTTTCAGAAATAAAGAGAGAATTGTTTTAAAATTAGTTCTTCGTTTTGAGGAAGTCTCATTCTTCCTTTCTCCATTGCACCTCCCATCACTAATTTGTATTATGTCTTCTGTGGGCTGTGTTTTTCATAATTTGAGTATTGTGTAGTAGAGATCGGTTTGCTGTTCCTATAATGAAAGGTAATGTCCACTATTTTGTTATCCAGGTCACTGATAATACCTTGGAATTCATCCTTGGAAGGATGATTTGGAAGTCAACCTTGCAGAAGCCTTCATGATACATCTCTCCCTTTCAAGGGGTAAGATGATAACTCCCCGAGTAATCTTAATACTGAAGGACGAGGGTAATGTAAAAAAGAATTTACCAAATCCTTTTCTCTTTCTCACCATACTACTACAAAGCAACCAAGCTGAAATACATGGTTCCTAATATGTATTTAGATTAAATGTAATATTCCCCTTTGTTTCTTTCCATGAGATCCAACCTAAAACCAGCCAGCATGGCAACAAAAGAATCCAGTGCAAATCTCAAACGTACTTTGTATGGTTATAGTGTTAGAAATAATCCATATTTCTAATTGGAATGTGTAGGGTAATAATCTTGGTCACAGTAAAATGGTTTATAGAAAATTTACAGCAGTTTGAAGTGTCAGGCTGCTACCATTGGGACAGGGATGTGAGAATCCTCATATGATTAAACTTCAGCCATCGCTGCCTTACCTGACAGTAAGAATTTAATAATCATTGCTGTGCTTTGGTGGTATGGTTGAGGCTCTGAAGTGCCAGATTCAGACAAATAAAATGCATGAAGCTGCACTTTTGAAACAGCACAACAAGTGAGAAATTTAAGAGTAGTGAAATTGTACCTACAAAATCTTGGTCAGGGCTGAATGCTCCAGAAAACTGATTTCTGCTCATGGCTCATGTTTTTGAAAACGTTTATAATGTCATTAATGCCAAGGTTCTAAATATTTACTCTTAAAAATATTTGATATTATCACAGTATCAGATAGATGTCAACATAGCCAAGTTGCAGAAAGTGAGGGAGAAAGAATGAGTAAATTGGAAACACCAGGCAGAGCAAGGCAGGCAAGCTTGTGCTGGCTGTTGATTCAGCTGGGTAAAGACTTTACAGCCAAAGGCTGCCAATCCAGCACATTTTGTGAGTGCTGACTTGAATTTACAGGGTTTGGAAGTGATGTCATTTTAATCTAGAAAAATGCTTCCTGGAAGTTGCTTAGACAGGAGTGAAATAATGAAGGGAATACTACTCTGAGGATGGAGCAGGAGCAGAAAAGCCCCAAAGATTTACATCAAACAGGGAAATATAACAGGTATGGTATTATATTACTAAAGGTGCTAGATTATTCATCATTTTCTTTTAGAACATGGATTTAATGCCATAACTATTTCATGCTGGATTTGGAATAGCAATCAAAATACAATCCCTCATTCTTTTCACTAGACTGACTTGATCAAGACAGGGTGGAAATTGGAGTGGGACAGGGCTTTTTTTATATGGATCAGTTACTCTCTGGCAGAATTTTTGTGTCCTCCTCAAAATTATGAGAAATATACACTTCAGGTTTCAAAATTTCCTTTGGCAGTGCTCTTCAACTGGAAGGGAATGATCAAGAAATGTCTTTTCTAAATTGAAACAAAGGGTCTCTTAAGAACCCCCAGCAATACGAAACTCATGTTTTTGACAATATTTCAAGGAAATGTATTTCTCTCTCCCATTCTTTTTCAGTTTCTTTAAGCTGAATGAATGAAGCAAAGGTCTGAAATATGAAAACAGATAGCATTTATTATAATAAAATATCAGGAAATACATTGATGTTCTTAGACTAAACTACTATAGCAATAAGACCTTGCAGATCTATGACCTACCTAAATGAGTAGATATGCACATAAGTAAGACTGGGAAAAGTGATTGGGAGAGAGATCATTGAGGGAATTATGCCCTGGGGTTATCCCTTACCAGAACTTCTCTGACAGGTACATTACCACTGTTAATGTGAAAATAAATCTAACCTGTTTGTTGAAAATTGGATTATAGACACTAAGACCTCCCTGTCGAAACTAAGTGATTTAGATTTAAGAAACTTCTAGTAACAATTTCCCTTGTGGAACAATTTCGTCTGTTACATGCCAAATTATTAGCTTCTTGCTTTATTAAAAGGAAAAGGAAGAGTACCTTCCCTCAAGACACAAAACTGGTTTTTATTTGCTTGAAGTGACGGGTGAAGAGAAGCAAAAAGACACTCATGGTAATGCTAGAAATAGAATCCAGGTCGTGCAGTACATTGAACCCTTCTCTAACTTGTGTGTACTACTTTCACAAAAATTGCGAAGTTGGTGGGAATAGCAACAGTGTAATGAAAGCAAAATTTGCCTTCTTTGCCTCATACTGGGAATTTGCCTACTTGCCAAGAACCCAGTGTTTTCAAGGACGTTTAGCTCCTACATCAAGGACTTCTATGAAAGTCTAAACAGGTTAAATCAGCATGAAGAAAAAAGAAGGAGTGATGTGATGTCACTGATCTGTAAGCAGATCTCAGCCTCAGAACTAATATTATGGTTTAAGGCTTTTTACATGAGATGAAAAGACACATTCCTGAGACTTGAGCCTGTAATTTCAGGCACCCTGTGCAGCCATTCAGGCCCATGTGAAGTGAGTGGGTATAAAATGCTGTCAAATCACCTACTGCAAACCAGGCCCTCAGAGCTGTGCTTTGCAGTGGTATTATGTGGTCTACTTTATAATAATAGGCTACTGAAGTGCCAGTGGTACCATTAGATAGACACTGGCTACATTTTCAAAGTGTAAATGGACAAACACTCTTTCTTTTTTTGCATTAAGTGGCAACTACATGTACATTTACATATTTGTACCTAGTAGTTCCTTTTTTCCTAAGGCAAGCCAGGTATGTCTTTAGACAAATCCAATCCATTTTCAAGCAAATCCACAGGATCCTGAGCCCATGCCAATTAAGTTTTATTCCTCTCTTTTCAGTCTTACTAATAGAAATTAGAGGTTAGAAGAAGTGCCACTAGGAAAGAGAATACAGAATCAATTCCCTTATCTCTGCGTTGCCCTGCAGACTGTAGGTAGCTTATAGCCTCTACAAAGTTTACGTTCCTAAGATTTGCTTATCATTTATATATAAAGGCTGGATTTTTTTCCCTAGATTGGTTTCCCTGTCCCTGTGTCAGCCAATACTCCTTGAAAATGTAAACATGAACCTTAGCCTACAGCTGAGTGCTGGGAACCGCGTGATGAGTAAATTAATCATCACAAGCCAACATCTTTAACAAATAATTTTTCTTTTTGACAGTGATTCAAATATGGGTGGGTGAGTGCAATGTGCCCTTCTGTCCCCTTGCTGGTTAATAGCAAAAGTTATTGCATGGTTATTTCCAGTGTTTCAACAAATGAGGCTGAGGGTTGCAATGGATGTATGGAGTGCAGAGTAGCTCTTATTTTAGAAGGTTATCAACCATTTCCATCCTGTGCAAGTAATTAAGTCTGAGTATTTTTGGACGCAGCTTGATCTTTCTCTAATTGGGGGATTTGAATCACTGTGGGGATCAGAACAGGGGAAGCAGGACATAATAAAAATAATAGCAAGAGGCAAAAAGGTCAAGTGATGAATTAAAAGAGTTCACGGTGATTTTTAAACCCAGAAACAAGGGGCTTTTTCATGCTGTTTTGTGCATTGTAATATATTTTAATTTGTAGACACATTCTCACTTGTGACACCTTAGCAGAAAGAAATTTAAACAGCAGCTCACTGGTATGAAAGACAAATCTGAGTGACAAGCGTGGCTCCCTGAGGAGGAAAAAGTCCTTCATCATGGTTTGCAAAATTCCAAGCTCCCTTGTCCAGGGTGTCTGGCAATTTTGACTGAAAGATTGCCTGATTCTGTCATAGTTCAGAGCCTACTTTCCTTAAATCTCATCAGAACTCTTGGATAAATACCATCTGGTCCTAGCTGCCTGCCATACCTCAGAGCATTAAACTCCTCTGGTTGGAAGAGGAGTAAATACCACAGTGCACAGTGTTGATTGAAAATGTAATCTCTCCTTCCACAGGCTGCTGTGGAATAGGTGATAACACTCCACCAGAAGTGCTCACTGTTTGAGTGACAGCAACTCAGGTGGTCATCCCAAAACCCTGCTTTCCATCCTGCATCAGAGGGATGGACAGCTCCAAGGGGGAGAAGATCAAAGGAAGATCCTGCTGAGCACTGTAGCTATGCTGTGAGTGGGAGCACATCCTCCTGTGCAGCTCCAGAGTCATTTGGGGCCAAGTGAAAAAATGCCTTGTTATCTGGTATGGCAAAAATCATGTTTCCAGCTCTACCAAATAATTCTTACTCTTGAAATGCTGTTCAGTGCAGAGTGAAGGGCTGAGCACTCTTGAGTATCATCATTCCCAGGGGAGCAGGAGATTATACTGGCAACTGGTGGGTTAGTCTTAAGCCTCCTGGTAAGAAACTTCTTATGAAGAGGCCACATCTTGCCTCTGAACCAAGATTCAGAGACATTCATTAGGAATTGATCAGAATTGATATCAGAGGCACAGTGAAGCCTGAAGTCTGATTAAAGCAGCCACAGGTGCCAACACCCTGCTTTTCCATAGTATAGAACATGTTTAACTCATGCCATGTTGAGGTGTTCTGTAAAGTTGGGGATCCCATATTCTGTGTTATGAAATGGAAAAAAAATCCTATATATACTCCTGTCAGAGTTTTCCTGCCCTGTGTGTAAGAAAAGCCACTTTTCAGAAAAAGGAGCGAGGAAATACCAAAGTTTCTAACAATTGAGAGGTGCTCAATAACAGAAAGAAGAAAACCCCAAACAAACAGGATGTTTCTGTGAAAGAAACTGTTCCTGTTACACTTGCTGGTAACAATCTTCAAAGCAACTGACAGAGAAGATGAGAAAGTGTGGGAAAAAGGAGATATGACATTACTATAAATTATTCCCTGCAGGCAATTTAGAATATACTGGAGATACGATATCTTTTGCCATGAAAATTGGAATAACTTTTCTGTTGTCAATAACAGGTAGATGTCCCATCGAATTAATGTGTGTTTGGGGAGCAAGAGTTTTGTAGAGGTGAAAGTAAGGAAAAAGAACATCAGCACCCCTGTCTTTCACCAGTCCCTGTGGTACCCTGGCATGTGTGACCAGGTGCTAACAAAGAGGTATGGACATCAAATTTCCCACTTCACTTTACAAATTAAGGAAAGCAAAAAAGCTTTAAGGATCTTGTTACCTTTTTTTTTTTTTTGCAAGTTCAGGTCAATTCCATCAATCACATTGCAATCACTTTCAGTGAACTTTGGGATTCATATTTGGCTTTTAATAGAAACAGTAACCCATGAAAATCTGGGAGAAATTTTCCTAGGGTTTCAGAACAGAGCCAAGTCCAGTTGGACTGGTACCTCAGACAAATTAAGGAGAAAAGGTAAATCTCGGGAGACCCTCACAGGTTGCATTAATTTTTAAAACACCCTTGTCCTGGTTTTTAGGAGTAAACTGTAACTACAGCTCCCATTAAAACTCAGAAGATGCGACCAGAGGTGCTT
Organism: Falcunculus frontatus; assembly: GCA_013398115.1. Taxonomy (NCBI): domain Eukaryota; kingdom Metazoa; phylum Chordata; class Aves; order Passeriformes; genus Falcunculus; species Falcunculus frontatus. Next base: position 42,480 of record VZRV01000959.1, read on the forward strand.
ATTCAGCAGAAGAGCTTCAGCAGAAGGTAAAGTATTTTGTGATAACATGACAGACAGACACAAGGAAATGTCTTTCATGCAGAAAACATTTATATGGCTATAATAGAGGTATTTCCATCTCCCTCTATATTTTTCATTACATTACCAGAGCTGCTGTGTGGAAACTGCCTGCAACAATGCGGGCTTTGTCTAGGAATCCCACCCCCTTGGCTTCCAGGTTCAGCTAACAGGGATTTCTTACCAACAGAGAGCTCAAAGGAAATTCATTTGAATAATCAGAGGCAGAGTAAGCCCTGAAAAATTGAAATCCTAAGCATCAAAATTAGTCCGTAAGGGAAAAGTGATACAAACGATTTCCTTATCAGATGGAACAGCTGTTGACAGAAATATGTGCCTGGAAAGTCAGAGATTTTGGAAAATTGGGAATCTGCACATTGTGGACTTTGATGTGGGCATAGAATTCATTTGAAGAGATCCAAGGGTTATTCAAGGGGTTGTTAAGATCAGATGAGTAAATATACATTAAGTATACATCCTGTGTGTACAACCAGTATGTTAAAAGACTTACAGAAGCATTTTAAAAATTCGCACTGTGGCCAAAATTGGAATCTCAATTTAATAAAATCCCTTTTACACATGTAATCAACAGAAAATAACTAACCTGCAGTATTCGATAAAAAACTACCAACAAACCAAAAACTTCAAGAGCCTCACACACTTGAACTTTCTAACATTTGCATTTGCATTGTAAAAAGGGGAGGGTGAAAATTACTGTGAAAACAACCAAAGTTCTAAAAAGGCCAAGAGTGATACACTGACTTGTCCCAAAACCAGTGAGACATGTAGGAAATGATTGAAAATATTTTGGGGAGGAGGCAAGAGTTTGTTTCAGCCATCTTCAGAGAGGACATTACCACAGAAAGGAGGTAGATACTGGGAGGGAATGAAAGGAAGGAGGTGTGAGTGTATCAGCATTTTTTCTCTCTGTGACATGCCCACAATTGACACAACACAGCTCATTAGATCCTGAAAGGACTGCTAGACACTGTCTTCAGCAGTGTCTCCCTGTAGCCCTATTAGATTAGATATGCTGGGCCAATTAAATAACCAGCATCCAGTTTTGTGGAAACCACAAATAAAATCCAGATACAAGGCACAAGGATGCCCTTGACTTGCAGGAACTGAAAGATCCCTGTCACACACTGAGCTGTTCAACCTGACTGTACAGCCCATGAGGAAAATCAAGTAGGAAATTTTATGTACATAAAGCTTGCTTGCTCTTACATACGTTCCCTACTTATATTCCTTTATTTTGCCCACCTTTCCTCTTTTCCCTCCGCTGCCATCCCCCCACAGTGCAGCAGTAACTATCAGTAGTTCTTACTGAAGCATCTGGACCCAGTTCAGCAGCAACAGAATATGATTCAGATGAAGGAAATTTAGTGGAGCACTCCTGCAAGGCTCTGATCAGTGCATCCTGTTTGTCACATCAAGTAGCTGTTTAATAGAAATATCCTCTAATATCTATTTAAAATCAGAAGTGATTTTTTAATACTGGCACAAAATTGTGGAGATTTGTGAATACTATTGATTTATTCAGCTGCTGAATTGAAGTAGAAATGGGAGAGGTAATGAGAATGAATGTGAGCAGCATTGTGCACAAAAACAATTGACAGTTCAAGAGAAACAGACCCAACCAGAGCATAAACACAGCCCTAAATGTTATTAAAATATTAAACCAGTACATTGGGTCATTCATGCCATTTGATTACTTTAACATTTGCAACCACATGGGACAAGGACTTGACATGAAGGATGGAGTGGCTTTTGCACAATGGACTATTCAAATTGAAAAATTGGCCAAGTGCATGACGGACGATTTGCCTTCCTTTGAAGCATCTTGCATTTGCCAAGCAGAGGGGACAATATTGGACTTGGTGGATCATGAGCTTAATGGAGCATGGCAGATCCTATGTTTCTATTAAAACTGACTGGCAGAGGGCATTGTTCCAGACACAAATTTGGGATTGAAAGTAAATGTATATATTCTTCTGACCCTTCCCTAGGTAAAAAAATTTCAAGTTGCATTATTTCTGTTAAAACGGGTTAATTTTATGTAGCTCCATCTTTTAGTTCATCACTAAAATCAGATGTAGTAGAGATCGGTTTGCTGTTCATCACTGTTCTCTACTACATCTGATTTACAAATTTTGGAGACTCATGATTTAATATTATTATTATATTATAATAATGTAAGGTGATAAAATTTGTGTAGCTGAGAAGTGTGGTGGTCTTGTGACAGAAGTACTTCTAGGTAAATAGAAGGGAATAGTCTTGGGAAACCAGAGATACAATTCAGTGATGGCTGTCTTCATAACCTTTCAGCGAGTGTAATGCAACAAACCTACCTAGCCCACAGCCATAAAACCTCTTATAAGAATTAAGCCTGAATTAACAAATAAAAAAAAAAACCAAAACATTTAAACCTTTTTACAGGCAAAAGCAGGGCTAGAATGGGTAAGTATCTCAGAATGACATCATCTTCCATTTTGTCTTCTTTGTGGCAGGTCCACACCCTTAGAAAAAGGGTAAGGCAGGGTATCTGGTGTGGTTGCCTGGCCACGCATTAGTGCTGCAAAATGCTCTCCCTAAATCTAAAGGGAGTTGTCTTGAAAGTAATTAGGTGTTTTACCTTCTTCTCTCTTGTCCTTTGTTAGGAAGGCACTCTAGAACCTTTCATCTTTGTCCAAGTAACTCGTTTTCCATGGCTGAACACCATTGCTGTTGTCTAGGGACTACATGCAGCAACACAGTGGATTTGTGCATGTCATTTTTTCAAGCTAGAAAACTATTGCAGTATTAAAGGCAAAGAGCCTTTAAAATCCGTCTCCCTCCAATTTACATCATAATTATTAAATTGGCTCAGAGCTCAGGTGAACATGCTGCAGTGAGCAGTAGCAGGAGCAGAGAAGATCATCACACTGTTTGACTTCTAAATTAAGTAATGAATTAAGAGCCTCCCTACCTCCCTTATGTATCAGTGGAGAAAAGGAGCAGCTCTTCCAAATGGTCACCCTAAATGCCTACATTAGGGAATGTAACAAGGGAATCTAACTGGCTTTCCAGTTTAGCCACCTACATTTGGTTCCTGAGGTCAGGTGGTGCATTTGGTCAGAGAGGGGAAGCTCTGAAAGGGATTGCTTTACCAGCTTTATCTAAGTTTTTCTGTATTATCACAGGCACATTAAAGGCATGTTAAGAGCTTTGGGACACTAGCTCTACCAGAATCCACTGGTGGAAGTGGGGGTTTAAATGCCAAAAGGGTTACTGCAGGATTTCTTCTGATATCTATCAGACTTGGACATTTCCTTGGGGAAGGATGTGAGGAAAACACAGGTAGAGGACATGAGGGAGAAGGTGAAAAGGTCCCAAGTACAAAGCTACCTTGGCTTTCTATTCAAAGCTTGCAGGGTTTAGCTTCCTCCCTCCTGGTAATCCCAACTCGTGCAGAGAGTTTCACTTGTGAGGAGTGATGTGAACATGACAAGTGGGTGCTGCTTAGCAGGGCCTGTGGGCAAAGTGCAGAAAGGAGACCTGAATACCCCTGAGTTTTGTGCTTCTTAAAAGTGTTTTCGTTTTAGACCTTTCAGCGTGGTGCAAGCACTCGCCTGGGAACGGTCATGTTGCCATATGAACAGATGTTTAATGCTTACAGAGTGCTTCATTTTGTCAAAGAGCTTAAAGAACATAAATAATTGCTATGGTGTACCCACTACTCAAAATATTACGTTCATAACAAGTTTAGGGCCAGATCATCTGCCTGCACCTCAGGAAAGGTTTGAAAGTGCTTTCAAAAGCAGTCATAGCTGGCTGCTGTAAAGAGATGATGATAATTTCGACCCTTTACAGCAGCCAGAGAAGACACTGAAAAGGCATAAGCTGTCACAAATAACAACTTCCCTGTCGCAGGACAGGCAGGATTTTGTGAGAGCCAGAAAATGATGAGCCAAGTAGTAGTTTTTCATGCTGATGACAGCTTGGGCACAAACTGAAATCATCTCTGAGAACCCTGAAAGTGGAGGTAACAAAGAAAATTGTGGGTAATAAGCCAAGACAGTTACATAAAGAGGTTTCTTCTTGAATTTCCTGGGTTGATGATTCCTGCTGCTTTCTGAACGTGTTTCTTTGGAGCATGGAGGTAAACAGGTATGTCCCTTGATGCTGCATATGCCTGCAAATGCCTCCTGGCTTCCAAAACACAGTAAAACTGAAGTTTTACTACATCTTTCAGCTTGAAGGGATTCATGAGAATCTTGCCCTCATCTGTGCAGCTCTGTGCAGCCAGGGAATATGAGGTCTCAAGGGCTTTCCTTTTTATTAGAACAAACCCATTAGTTTTATGAGCTTTTAAGTAAAGCATTGGCAAAAAGCAAAAAATAGTAGTTGGTATAAAAGATGCATACATCTTTATCTGTGCATGAGAAATTAAATAACTCTCATTAATTTTCAGGGATAAAAATGGACTTTGACATACATCTAAAATCAGGCCAGGCTGGGGATAAGGCAAATAAAACATTCTGTGCGAGAGCTGCTCTCAACCAACCAAAATGTTCACTTCTCATTCACTAAGTCACAGCTCAGGCAAATATATTTGGGTCATTGCCCAGCTCCTTTGCCCTGAATTTGGATTGGCCATCTTGCTGCTGTATTAGCAGTCACTGTGCTCTATTCCAGAGAATGCTTCTGGGAATATATTTTTGTGTTGTGATTGCAATAACAGTAAATACAACTGGTCTTTCAGATTATGAAATACTGAATGTGTACAGGTCACTCCACTTAGTCTGGCTGCTTTTTAAGTGCATTTCCTCTCCTGCCTTTTGAGACAGCAAGGTCAATAGGTTGGCCAAATGTGATGAGAGTTTCTTACTCAGGTTGTGGAAAATGTGTATCCATATACATCCATTACTAGTGTACAGAACAACTTATAAATTATGTATCGAGCTTTCTTACCTAGAAAACCATTAAGGTAATAATACAATATGGCAGGGGTTGATTAGAGGATACCACATTTAAATGAAGATCTACTTTGCTACGATAGATGTCTGTGATGTAGGACTGGGTGTAATCCCAGCCATAAATTCTGTTCTCTGGGATCAGTTGTAATAACTCACATGGATATTTGTATAGCCTGTTCTTAGGCATGCCCAGCAATGCAGACTGCATGAATTCTGTAAATTATCTCCTTATTGCTAAAACATAGTTAGAAAGTTAGTCAGAATTTTTAAAATCATTTTTCCCTTGCTATTAAAAAGTAGATTTAATTGACAAAATGAGCACTCTCTAATTTGTTCTCTCGGTGCACTCAGGGCCCTGACAATGGTTGACTCTTGCTAACTTGTTTCCCTACTCTTTCCCTTATTATTTTAATTTTTAATTTCATTGTGCAATGTGTAGATCAAAAATGGATTTTTTGACTGAAACCATTCTAACCTAATTTGACCTATTCTGAGTGCAGCCATGACACCCTAATAACACAGTCTTAGGCTTCAAGGACAGTTTCCCTACAGAGAGCTCACACTGGGAGTGCTTTATCCACTTATTTCCATAGGCTGGTATATAAATAATTACATTCACACTTGATGGACTATTATATTTCTATTTTCCAGGTAGAGTGGTACAGCTTCTACATGCAAAAAAAGATATTTTTCAGAGAATCATGGAATAATATGGTTTGGAAGGGACCTTAAAGATCACCTTGTTCCAACCCCCTGCCCCGTGCAGGAACAGCTTCCTCTAGACCAGATTGCTCCAAGCCCTACCCTATCTGGCCTTGAACCCTTCTAGAGATGGAACATCCACTTATAAGTCTTCCTTTTTCCTCCCCAGTTACCCCTTGCCTTCAATTAATCTCGTAAGTAAGAGAAGTAGCAGGCTGCCTCAGTATCTTTAGACAGATAGAGCAGAGAGGTTGTGCATGTTCTTAAGAATAATAAAACAATTTTTGTAGCTGTTAGTAATAAGTAAATACTGTTGAATTGATAAAAATAGAAGATCTAGCCTATCCGAGCATTATTTTTAAGGGATCATAGTTCTAGCAGCATGGTTTTGGACTGCTTTGCTTTTCTATATGGATTTATCAACATTTCTGGAGGTAACATCACTGTTTTAGCAAGAAAAATACCTCATGTTTTCACTGGCAGGTGTGCAACATTTTTTCACTAAAGTGAGGAGCACATCACCAGGCATGGGGTTGAACGTCCAAACTAAGATTAACAGGATAACTTCACCATCTGATAAAGCCTGCAAGCCCTCATCTCCTAACCAGCCAGCTGATGGAGATGCAAAATACTTGGCCAGACAGAATGTGTGTATGCCCTTTATAGAAACACATGAAAGAAATTTTTATTAAAACAGCATTTCTGCAGAACCTGCTGTGGAAGAGGAGCCTGCCTGCTGCTCCTGCTCTACCTGCCCATGAAGGGGTGGACTGGCCCTATTTCCAGAACTATCAGTCAGCATTTTCAGAATTAGGGTATCCTCTCCTTCCCTTTTCTGAGAAAAGGAGTTTGCTGAAGAATTGCAGCTTTGCCTCATTCTTTCTCCTTGTTCTGCCACAAGTCTTGGTGACGGGCTGAAATAATGTCAGTTGTCCTAATAATAAGGAATGCCGATTTCCTTGCCACTGTGAAGCAAAACAATAAGTTGCTTTATGATAATATTTGCCTCAAACCACACTTAGACAATGCTCTGAATTCCCCCTGAGAGGCTAAACTAATGCTTCAAACTCAGCTCCGTGGGTTATTTATAGATCCTCTGCTGGCTGGTGATAATGATCCTCCTCAGGCTTAAATCACAGGCAGAATAATCCCCTGAATTGGAGACCTTTTATTAATTGTTCCTGTAATTTTGCTTTGTGGGAGGAGAGCTACGTCCTACCTGCGTGCTTGGATGCTATGAACAAAACACCTCAAAGAGCATATTGTACTGTTCCAAAAGAGCCTTACCTCAGACAACAGGGACCTGCAGTACCTTGGCTCAGAATCCCAAGAAACCGCTCAAACTTTATCCTGAGAAGGATAAAATTCTCAGGCTTTATCCTGAGAATTTGCTTACTCCAAACCACCATGGCTGAGGCATCCTCCACATGCCCACAGCAGCAAGAGCCAAAAGTAGTTGTCCCAAACCACACAGCCAAGCAGCTGTGTTGTCCGAGGTATTCAACACTGTAGAATGCTAAAATAATTATTTTCCTCCTTTTTTTTTTCCTTTAATTTTTAATTAAATTGGAATGTAGCAAGCCCTAATCAGATAATAGAAATGATCACTCATTATTCAGAAAGAAACAGACGCAGAACAAATGCTCCCTCTTCTTTAATGTGCCTTTGGGAACAAAGAAGCAGGAAAATTGGAAAATTGAAATTTGGGCAGAGAGTCTTAGAGTCTCTGTCAGGGAGGAATGATGTAGCCTTTGCTATACAGTTCCTTTGACCTCCTTCACTCAAGTATCTTCCATGATGTCCTCACTAATGATGTAGGTCCTGCAGAGGTACTTGGGAACAGGAGAATTTAATAAAATAATTCTCTGCTTTTATTCATTCCCCTAAGGCATCTGTAAGTTTGGGGAGGAAAAGAATATTCTTTATGCTGGTGTATGGAAAGAGAATGCATTCTTTGGGGTTTGTCATAATGTTTAGGAAGCTTTTATTTTCATATGAATCTCACTCTGGCAAACAGGTATTTTCTGAAGTGATAAAATTCTTTTCATCATGATTTTATTTCCTTCACCAGATTTCACCCAGTTTTCTGCATATGTATGTGTGGAGAAAGAAAACACATTCCATGAAAACCTTGAAAAAGATGGGAGCACTTGAAAAATCATTGGCATTACAGATTTTCTACCAGCAATTCCACTTAAGAGTGCAGTGAGAAAGCAAATGGCAGATTATTTCCTCTCACTTTTCATGCTTCCAAAAGAGTTAGAGGTGAGAAGTAGTATCATAATGAAGTCAGTAAAGACAAGTTTTACACTGCCCCACAAATTAAGAAGGGTCAAAAATTTGTTAGAGGATCAGGTTCTACACTAAAGGAAAAATAATTGTCTAATCAGACAGTTCATTGGTGGTACAATGGAGCATTACTTGCACCACCAAAGCTGCTAGAATGCAGCTCCATTCAGGAAAATGTTTTAAATTAGTTTCTAATGGACCATGCCTGCTCTACAAGAACAGGCAACAAGTTCTCACGAGATTTCTTCAGAGAAACATCTTACTGAGGGACCCGAGGAGAAATCTCTGGGCAAACTCTTTAAAGTTGCTTTTAAAATTAGAATGTTGTAGTACCAGATGAAAAGACAAAGTTAAAAGTGCTGCAGATTTGCTGATAGGAAGAGTACCTACTGAAATTTCTTTGTTGTCTCCCATAAAAGTTGAAAATATTCATATTTCAAGTGTTGAGGAACCAGTCTCCATCAATCTGCTTCAGTATTTCAAACAGTGGGAACCCAGAAGGAATAAATTGCTTAAATCAGGGTTATGTGAACAACGTGGGTTAATTCTCAGAAGAAGAAATGCAAACACTGCAAAGTTAGGAACTGCCCAACGAACGGGAGGAATATTCAGAATAATTAAACAAGGAATACTGATAATGTTTGAGTAGGTGATCCTTCACAGATATTTTGTATAGACTACACAGTATTACAGCACTGCACAGATATGTGCAACTGTTTGACCAGATGCTTATGCTTAGAAATGATTGTTATAAAAGATAATTATAAAATCATATTTTTAACCACATTTGCTGTATCCATGTTAGCTTCCTGAGGCTCCACTGGTAAATATGAAAAGGACCTCCATGACCAGCCACCCCATTTGATTTCAAAGAACTAAGCTAGTAGCAATACAGTAAACACAAAACATATTATTTAGTCACAGTTTTGCAAAACATCTGCAAAATAAGTAAATAAACAAAACCCCAGAGATTTTTTTAAAAATTCCTCAAATGAGCCTACAAAACAACACTTACCACGGAACCTCATTAAAGAGAATTAATGACATAATCTCTCCGTGTGTTTACCTCTTCAGAACAATTACTTGAGGCAGGAAATCTTTAGATAAAAACCTTTAATGATGCTAAGTCTCCTATCTAACCTCCTTCCCGAAAACATTACAGTTAATGATGACAAATTCTTTCCTTTTGTATCATAATAAAATTCAGTCTTTGTATGTGGTTCAATAAGAACAAAAGACAATTTGCTCTCCTTCTTTCTGGTTATAGATTGAAACTGGTAATTAACTTACGAGAAGTTTAAAAAGGTGGAAAAAACCGTTTTTCTTGTCAGTGTAGTTTTTACTTCTTCTGAACCTGCAAACAGATCAATTTAATGAAAGACCAGCAAATTCAGGAGTTCTGGGGTACAGTGAATGAAGGAGTCTGCATTTGCTTTTCTCTTTTATAGGCTGCAAAGAGAATGAGATGAACCTACAGGATGCAGTCAGAGCAGATGAGTATAGTCAGAGCAGATAAAAGTATAGCTTGAAGGCAAAGAAAAAACTACCTGGTGGCGTGTACGATCCTGTGAGAATCAGGAGCCACGAGAAGAATTTACAAACCAGGGAAATGGAAGGGAAAGCAAATACTGCCAGCCTGGAGTGTGGTATGTAAGTACTGTGGCGGGAAAGCTCATTTCCAGATAGTCCTATCTAAGGGCCACATGCTGCTTGGGAGTACAAAAGTGCCAGCTGACCTGCTTACCTACTGATACTGCTAAATATGTTGGGAATTTATCACAAGTTTTCAGTTATCATGCAAAAAATGAACTTGGGCCAGTTCTGTTTGTATCTAATGAGAAGAGAATCAGCTTTGCAGACGAGTTACGGAGCTAGGGATTATGCACAGAGGGCTGCAGGGTTGTTCTTCAGTTTAATTATGATTTTGCATCTGAGTCTACAATAAGTCGTCTCAGCTATGCTAGTGGCAATGAGTCCTCTACTACTCAGAGGATTTGCAGAAACCTTATGCCCTTTAAAGTACTCACCATTAGGGACATGCATGTAGAAAAGGCTCTGGAGAATGCCGGTACACTTTGATGCCATCATGTACTCCTGAGAAGGTGATACCTGGGTTTAAATCCCAACAGTAATTTAAGCATTTCCTATGCTGAGACTGTGTTCTGACAATCATTGCTGGGAAGGTGGTGGCAGCTTAAGACACATCTGTCCAGAGCTGCTTGTTACTGCTCTGCCAGAACTCACCCCAGCACTTCAGCTGGGGGAATTAATCACTGGAGTGCTCCTCATCAACACTGCTACAGAAGTCAGCCCATCTAATTTGTGCTGCTGCTGCTGTGGCTGCCTGGAGTAACTCAGCTGATTCAACACTGGAGTGGCTGAGGAGAGCTCATGTAATCTGTTCCCTGGCTGAACTGTGGGGATGGGACTGCCCTCAAGCAGCTGCTGCTGACAAATAGGAGAGACTTTCTGCACAGATCATCTGAAAAATACCTAATGCTGCTGCCAGTGCTACCTTTGGCAGGCTGGAATCAATACCAGTTGCTTTAGAGACTCCTTATCAGTCTGGGTAAAGACAGAGACTCTACAGAAGCAGGATCTTAAAAGCTTGAAAAGCATAAAGCTGATGTTTGAGGCAATGTAGGTCCACCAGTACTGTAGTTTATTATGAAAGCTCTTAGTGAAACAGTAAATGAAATTGTCTGAGCAATTGTCCCTTAGCATTGCACACGCAAAAGAAAAAGAAATGTGTTTAATTCAGTATTGCATGTCTTTGTCTTTTACAGGACTTGGGTAACAGTAAGACATTGATAAAGTTCAGTCAGGAACCTTAGGAAGTTCTTAGCTGAACAGAAGGTTCTGGTAGGCACTTTGTTACTGGAGCTGGGCCAGGGGAGTTGAGGAAGGACTCCCACAGCTCAGAGAATTGCTGATACTTTCTTGTAGGTCCAACACAGAATGTAAAACAATACATGATAATCTTTTGAAGTACTTGCTGTAGTTTCCACTTTTTGAATTTAAAATACACAGCACTGCAGTTCAGGCAAGAAAACAAAACACCACACACAGGAGTGGACTCTCTTGCCTGAGTCTAAAATGTAAACAAAGCACACACCCTCAAACAAATACCCACCATAACCTCCAACCCCAAACAGCAGCCCTCCAGAGTGTACTGAATTCTGCTGTTATCTACAGGTGTTATCAGCTTTTATTACCCCCTTCTCTCACTAAAAGTAAAATCATGCTCAGTTTCAACTCTCAGATCACTGTCTTTTCCAGGCAGAAAGAAAACACCTTTCCCAGATAGAAACACCCAAACAACTCATTATTGCTGTACAACACAAGAGCTCTGTTTTAAAGTGATTTTCCATCTTTGTGGGTGCTGGGGCTGGGCTGAGGCAGAGGCGACCATCAGAGGTGACTGGGGAAGGACGAAAGAAGCTCAATGCTCATTTTCTCAAGGTGATTAGATCTCAAAATGAGATCAAGGGCTGTTCTGTGTGTGCTCACACCTCATCCCAGTTGTGTGCCAGACACAGCCTTTCTGGGAAGGAAACAGAGGTGTTTTGCTCGAAGATGAGCCCAGCACTCCAGGTGATACCCACAGTTGGGGCTGGTAGATCAGAACTGCAAGTTTCACCACATGCCCCTGCTAGGCAGAGCAGGCATCACCTCTAAGTCCCTGGCAGAGCCACACTGAGGCCAGTGTGTCCTGGGAGCTGGAAAACTTAATACCACTGAAAGGCTGTGTCAAGGTCCCAGGCTGGGGTTGTTTGTTCAGAAGACAGATCAACAACACAGCTGGAAAACATCCAGGTACAGCTTCCAAGCCCTTTCCAAGCTCCCTGCCCTCATCGTAACTCTTCTCCTCTATTCTCTTGGTTCTGCAGAAGGTGTATCCACCTTGGATAGGGGAGCCAGAGCTGCCAAGTCACTCTGTCAGAAGCTCACTGCTCTGCTGGTGTGCAATTTCTCCTCATCCCTGCTCTTCCTGTCTCTTTGCAGTTTGTCAGTATCAGCCTCTTCCATCCCCTTGCATATGATGACAGACACCCAGGGCTCTGGAGCTGGGGAGGGGCAGGTAGGAGATGCAGCAGCAAGTGTCAAAGAGGGAAACATGTAGAAAACTGAGAACAAATAGTAAAAAAATAAATCAGTATTCAGGAGGATTTTGTGTTTGCAGATAGTTATACTAAATCCATCACTTCTGTCATCATTATCAGGGCCCTGTGACACAGCCTGTTCTCACTGGTTTTAGTGGGCTTCAGACTAGATCTGTAATCAATACAAAGCATTAAAAGACCTGATTAAGAAACAACTCCAGGAGTCTGGCTGGTCAAAAGCCATTTTGGTGCTTGAATAATGCCCCCTGCTCAGCAGTCAGCTGCATCACTCTTGGGCCCTTTGCTTTCAGAGGACGTGTCTGTGGGTGACAGTGACAAACAGAAATACATCTGGGGGGCACCATTTGATCTAGGGCTGCTCTTTGCCAGGGAGGGCTGACTCTGGACTGACAAAGATGCTTGTTTTTAGATTGAAATACTAAGCTGGCGTCTACATAGCACTAGGCCAAAAGAGAGTAGGCTTGCTTTTTTTTGGTGGGAGTGCTGGTGCTAAAGCCAGCAGTTTTCCTTTTTGCTAAGTCTGCAAAAGCAATGAATAATATGGTCAAAGTCAAAAGAATACTATCAGTTTAGCAGAAGCTCTGTTTCTGAAGAGTTTGAAGTCTCACTTTTAAAATCTGGTAGGAGCAGAGTTTCTTATATTGCACAGTTAATACTGAAAGCACTTTCCATAGTAAGTTTGATTTTCAGCTTCCTTCCCTGCCTCTTGCAAATGTAAATGGAATAAAAATTAAAACGTAAACTCCATAAACTCATTTCAAAGCAAAAAATCTAAAATCTTCCAGCATTCCCTAGAACCTCATAGCACATCTTGTCCTCTGGTAGTGCTTCTAAGGGAAGCTTGCTTTAGGAAGTCATCAAAGACATCAGAAAATAAATCTGCAGACTTTTGAACAGTTTTCTACCATTTTTTAACTCATGGAAAATACAGTATATTGTTGACACTTGTCTGAAAAGTTGAAGTTTTCTTGTCTTGGCTCAAAAATGAGTACAAACTCTTCTTCCTTAACTACTGGGCATCTTGGGGAAGATGTGTATTAAAAACCATTAATGTTCGTCATATTGCTGTCGCATTTCCCACAATGCAGTGTTTGCTAAAGCTCTGAGAAAATATCTCTGGGAAGAATATAGTGATATACTGGCACACATGGCCAGGTAGATCTGCTCATGAGAACTCACACATGTTTCTGAAGAAAGAGGTGTAGGAAAACTCACAGCCAGACCCCCCTCCGTTTACAAAGCACCTGGGTTGATGCTGTGCTTGTTTCACAAAATATTCTGTATATTTCCTGGAAAAAAGCACAAACAGTTCCTGAAAAGGCACTTAGAGTAACACTTTCCAAAGTGATACTGACTCTTTCCTAGCTTAAAAGAAAGCTTTCTGGCCATCCCGGGGAGAAGGGAAGGGAGTAAGTTTATCCTATCAACAAACCCTTTCCTGTGCATGTGTCAAGCCAAGGAAGTTGGATAACTGCAGCCTGAAAGGGAAACTGTGCAGCTCCTTCTGCTAGAAAATAGTGCTTCCCTATCTCCCCCATTCTGGCCACTGCCATAGGAAGCATTCAGGATTCCAGATAACAGTTTTTGAGGTGGCACAGAAATGGTGACCAGTGCTCCCTTTTTAACACCAGCAGTTTCAATAACTTCGACCCTCAGTTCAAGGGCACTTGCTGGTGTTGACTGTTTTCAAGGATGGCTCAGGTAGATGGAGAGGACACACTGTGCAAACAGAAAATGTTGAGCTGTCATTTGCCAGCTACCCACAAGATGGAAAAAATGAAGAGCTCATTTTTTTTTTGAAGGCAAAACCACCTCAGTCTTGCAGGGTGGCAAACGGCAGAACAGTCAGAATATAATCAGGGAAGCTGCTTAGTTTAATGAATGCAAATGTGATAAATTGCTTGTTTATAAATGACTTACTGCTTGTAAATATAATTTGTGAAGTATTTATTAGTTAAAATCACCAAAATCCTATGTCTCCAATGTTGTGATCTGAGTATTAGCAATGCTAAGTGTTACTTCCAGCCAGTTTTCATCATCGTATTTTATTACCAATAACAATATATTTATTTGCACTGCTTTGTGCACTACACAGGCTAGGTGGGATCTGCGGCGATTACACTGTGAAAGTGTCAGTAACACTTCCTCTGGGTCTCTGGGGAATAATAATGGCATGCACCCTGCCTCCGTGGATGTCATGGTCAAAAGTTCCAGTGATTTCACCGAGAACAGGACCAAGCCTTACATGTGCTGCTCTGCTCTCTCCCGGCATGATCCCATTCTCCAACCTCAGGGCTTGGAAACTCTCTGTGGGCCAGAGCTCCCTGGTCAGTCCTGACACATCATTAATTAATTCTCTGGATGAAGTATGTCTTGAAGCCTTTCCTCTTCTATTCCTGCTGCTGCTTGTTATTTTAGTAACATTTCTAAAGTCACCTTGCTCACCCTGAAGTGTTGTGAGCCTGGAAGGTAAGATGCAGTGTCTTTGCAATTCGACACTGTAGCCTTTGGAAGTGGAGGTACCCACAGTGAATTAAGATGCTGTCCTTACAGCCTTGTCAATGCTATATTTTTCCCATTTACCCTGGAAAACACAGGAGACCTGGAAAATATGTGTAAAGAAGTCATTTCACCCGCTCATAGGACCAGGCACTGCTCTAGCTGAATATGGTCACCTCTGTGGCCTCAAAGTAATCCTGCCAAGCACCTATCCACAAAAGATTGGAAAAAGATTTCATTAGAGATGTATAATGTGCCAGAGGATCTCCTAGGCAACTTCCAACACCCTTGGTCCCTTAGGGCACAAGCATTTCAAGCGCTGAACACAGGTAAGTTGCATTGCACAGTAATTTACAATAATAAACCATCACTGTTTCCTGTGTTTAATGGCTCTCCACAAGCACAATTTTGACAGCTTTTGGTCTGGTTTTTGTGCCACAATTATTACCTTTACATCTCTTATTTCACCTCTAAATCATTTCCCTAAAATCTGCACTTAAGCATCATTATTCCCTCAGTGGCGCAATTATATCACCCCTTAAAATTCACGTTATATTTGTGCATGGAGAATTCACTGTTGGATTCCTCCATCCTTTTTACTTTTAAACCAAAAAATGAACAAGTAATGAAAGGAATAAACTCCCACAAAGTCTCAGTATGATCCTGCCACACAGCAGTCATTGAGACACCAAGTGAAAAGTAGCCTCTCCAACAAAAACGCTGGAGGAGGCTGAAAAGAAATGTAGGTGGATATTTTTTATTAAAAAAGGCTTATTGCACAGAGCTGGTGTTAGACATGGGGTGATATCCCTGTGTCTGTCTTTATACACCCAAACTTCAAGTCTGTGGGAATTTCCAAAGTGCAAAGAACATGGAGTATAAGCCAGAATTATTTGTAAACATGGGATAGCTGAGATTTATATAACAGGCTAGTGCAGATTTATGAATCCAGGAAAGGAAATAATTGTGAAGGAAATTAAAGTTAAAAATAGTCATGAACCACCAGAAAGAATGTGCTTGCACCTCTTTCTCTGGCAATAGAGTGTAACACCCACTTGCTGTGTGGCAGTTCATTCTTCTAGATAATTAGTAGCGCCAGGAATGGGGTCTCCAGTTTAAAAAAGAAACTTTACTTGGTAAATACTTCTCATTATATGTTCAAAATGGGTTTTAGATTGCCTAGACAAAAGGCCTATACTATATGCCTATGCATCTAGCACAAAAAGTCTAATAATAGTGTGTTTCAGTATAATGCACTTCTTTTGAGAGCCGGAATAACTAAAAATAAGAGAATTTTTAAAGCCTAAAGCTAACCTACCATCTGACGACATTTATTACCAGCAGAACAGCATAAAACACAGTGTGTGAAATGTAAGATACGAACACTGAAGGAATGGACACAGCTGCTTCTAGTTACCCTGCAGATAACTATTTATAGGGCTGGAGACACACTGTAATATCCAGTATAAATCAAAAATGCAACTGGCCAGAAACAAAATGGGGAGAAAGAGCTCTAGGACGCTGGATGTTGCTGTCAGCTGTGGCACATACAGTGGCACTGGGGCCACGTCAGGGAGCTGGGAGGATGTCCAGGACCTTTAAGGGCTTCCAAATAATGCCCTGAAGCCAGGCACAGGTTTTTAGTGGGTTCAGCAAACAGATCATAGGAGAACACAACAGCAACCATTTTCTTAAGAGTAAGGAAGTTATAATCCATATTAAAAAAAATCCATAATGGAAAAGGAAGCAGTAGCACAATTAAGCTCCACTTGTGCACATCCAGCAAATGATGTGGGGTAGAAAGGTGGGATTTTAAAATAATAAATGAAGGATTTTGTGGAAAAACATGTGCAGGTGAAACATAAGGACACTCAAGTATGTTTTAGTGATTGCCAAGATACAGCGATGGGATCTCATGGAATCCCTACCTGTTCACTTGTTTTAACCTGTCATTTTCTGAAATTAAAAGTACCAATTTTGCACAAAAATAGGATGTTTAGTGCTGTCTGAAAACAGTTTTGGTAGATGAATTTTAGCAAGTTTGTGGTTTCTACCAGCTATACCCTGGGTTTGCTGAAATCACTGTTGATTTTGTATGGTTTGATGCCTGTTGCCTCACAGGATAATCTGTATGCAAGAGGTCTGAATGAGAGGCACTATAAGAGCCTGAGAATCTGGCTAAACAATACTCGTATCTAAAATGCAGATTTTATTATCAGTGTTGGTTTACAATCACGCTCATTAATCACACCAGAAGGAAAGAGTTTATAGAAGTGATAGTTTGAAGAAACTAACAGAAAAACAAACAGGTTTTGTTACTATTCTCATATTCTACCTGACTGCTGATCAAAGTGAAAATGATATTACTTAGTTTGGAGGAATACAACAGCATAACCTTTATGTAGGGTAAGTTATATTTTCCTTTACATTTTGTTTAGGGATTGAATGAAGAATATCTTGATCCTTCTACATTTTTCTTACATTCATGTAAGATCTGGTTGCACAGATCCAGACACCAGTAAACTACTCTCAGAGCAAGGATGATTTCTTCAGTCAATCTGTTTGGGAATCAGTTTTTGGGTGCATCATGAGACAGGGAACTCCTTTGAAAGGTGGGCAACATTCAGCAAAACTCCTTGAATAAATATGCTTTGGAAGTTAAAAAGACACTGTGAGTACTGAAAGGTCAAGTATGGAATAAATTAATTCTGTAATTGCTAACAAGCAACTTCCAGCTCTGGCAAATTATGTACTTAAAACAAGTTATTAATCTTTGTTTGTTTTCTGAACTGAGTGTCTGTGATTTTATCCTCAGATGAAAGAACCAAGGAATTTAAGATTTTGCCCCAAAGTTAAAGGATGTGGGTGTTTTGACCCAGCAGCTTCTGGCTTGTTGAAGTGAGTTTTTGCTGTGTTGTGAATATTTTGCATAAGGAATATTTATATTTATTTCTCCGTAAGCTCAGTGTTTGTTTGTTTTTAATGTAATCTAGAATTAACTTTTATAGTAAATACTGATGTTATTTAGAGGAAGCATAAATCAACCATTGATATCCTCACAGCTCCAGCAACTTCAAACCCCTCACTAAAGCAGAGCTGAAGACAGAATTAAGTTTCGTAACACACTGAGGGGTAGTAATGTGCTTTTTTCTTTCTTATTTATTTGCAATTGTTGTCTCAGAGCTGGGAGAAAGAGGGAAATATTTCAAATTCTGAGTTGATTACCATGCTGCTCTCGGTCCACCCAAGGTGTGAGACGCCCATGTCTGCGCTCTGCAGCCTCCTGTGATACCAAACGCAGCATCAGGAAAACAATCCCCTGGTATTCTTAGAGAACTCTCTGCAAGAGGATTGCCTGACAAGGGCTTTTCAATCTGATAAGGCTATGGAAGGGCTCTTTACAGCCTCCTGATTAAATGAATTGTCTCCTAAAGTAACTGATGCCAGTGAATCAGCTTCCAGCTCCATGATGGCAAATGCCTGATTCTGCTTACTGGGCCTTTGGAGGATTTTTAGAGGGGTCATACCTGTGAGTGTCATTTAATGTCAGTTAGCCAGTGACTGCTCCATTCCCCTGGAAAATGCTGGGGCTGCCCTAACAAGGTAAAAGGTTTAAGTCCCAGAAATGAGTATGAATATTCACAGTCACATTTTGCTTTTGTTAAATGGTGTCATGTACCCAGCAGCTTCCGGTTCTGTCTGAATAAATTCTGACAGCCTCAACATCAGCTTGTCTTTGACCCTTGGATGGCATCACCCAAAGACAAAGCAATGAACTAAATGACTTGGGAGCTTTTAGAACAATGTTCAGCGAAGCATCTTCCATTGCAAAGCAGAAGAGGCATAAATAATTTAAAGACAGTGCTTTTACTCAACTACTCCTCTTTGCTTACAAAGAAAGTCTTGGAATTTCAGGCATGAAAATAAACGTACTGAGGTAAATGAGAATGCCACCCAATGTAAAACAAGTTAAAGCATAGAGGTTCATGGGGTTGTAATTTTCCTCAACTTGAAAGTTAGATGATGACACAACACTTATAAAATCTCTTTTCTGTTGCCACGCTGATAAGTTGAGATGCAATTAAGGATGAAATTAAAAGAATTAAGGATGAAATATTTGTTTGTGAAATATTTGTTTTCTAGACCGTGAGAAAAATTTGGGCAAGATTGAAAAGTTATACCCCAGAGACAACATTCAAGCCTGGGCCATTCGCGCCATGTGCATGTACATAACACCATCAAAAGCTGCCAGTTTTCCCCCAGAAAAGAAATGAGCATCTGGTATGTTACAGAGCAGACAGGAGTGGAAGAACCCCCTGACTTAGCCCCACCCTGCGAAATGTGAATCTAGATATTACAGTCATTCTGTTACTCTGCTTTAAGGGTATTGAATTGTATTGCAGTGCATTATATTTCACCTGTTAATCTCTAGCTGCCTCGAGAATGGCTCTACGTGTCAGGAGAGGCTTTCCTGGTGCTTCAGATCTGAATCATCAACTGGATTACGGAAGACAAAGGTAATTAATCAATTCATTTCTCTTATGACATGAGCTTTTAGGTTTGTGTGGATAACGTATCTTGAAGCTTTGATTATTAGTTTACCCTTTAAAAAGTAATTTCTACAAATAAATTTCAAATGCCAAATATATGTTATTGTCTGGAATCAGCGTACAGAAGGAAGGGCTGAGAAAAGCAATTCAGCATCATTCCTTACTGGAAAGGAAATGAAGGAAAAACTCCTTTAAGAAGAGAGAGAATGAAAAGAAAGCAGGGGGAAAATATCGGGAGCTAATTTGTAGACACTCCCCCAAAAGGTCATGGGAGGCAATGGAAGGAATGAAACTGGTGATGGCAATCAGCATCAGAGGCAAACATCCCAAAAATGCAATCTTCAAAAAAGCAGCAGGCAATCAGGCAGGGGTGCTGTGAGAATCCACAAAGCTCACGTCAGCACTAACCTACAGCAGCCACCAGCTCCAGTCCTCGTCACACCCAGGCAACACCCCTGCTTCCAGGGAGCTGCACTCAGGGGTCAGAAACTTGGACATAACACCAAGAGCCCACCTAAAAAGAGAAAATCCTGGCACCCACTTTCCATGGCCCTGGGCTGGGACAATGCAGTTACTCACTGCATTGTCCATGTGCAAGGCATGGTGAGAGCCTGAGAAGACCCATTTTGCTGGAACCAAGTAAAATGATGCTGACAAAATAATTCTCAGGTGTAAAAATAGAGGGATCTGAAAACTGAACAAATCTAAATCTAAACATTATAGAAACTGTTGGCACTTAATTGCTAAAATTAGTCTTTGTTACCGGTTTTGGAAATAGTTCTTATTCTTGCTGCATTAACAAAGAAAGGGACAAAGACACAGAAAACTGGAGTGCTGCTGGCTGTCCTAAGGCAAAGTGAAGCTGTTAAATTGCAGGTTGCAAATACACACAGGGACTCATTGTTTTAGATAAACATTTTGGACTTAAGCTGACCTTTGCTTAAAAATACTGCACGGAACAACTTCTGTGCTTGATTTTATCTGTTGCACAAGTAGACTTTAAGCCTCTCCATTTTCTGCCCACCAATGGAACTGGGATAAGACCCAGAATTCTGGCTAGCCCGTCTTTTCTATTTAGATCCCAGTAACTTTAAGTTGTGGTATTACACTAAGAATAGAAATAATTTCTCTCTCTGCCTTATTTTGGTTGTTCTGGGACACATTCTGCCCTGTATTGATAAGAGTTTAAAAATAAGTCTAGTCAAACATAAAAATATTTTTGTGAGAAGAAAGTGCACGTTTCTTTTACAGAGAACGTAAATATTAGTGTCCTTTATGAAACAAATAAGTTCAAAGGTGCAGAGGGGTAAATATTTTTCCTCATGTTAATGCCATATTTCAGTTTTCTAGCCAGGCCTGTATCAGCATTAAAACTTTTACTTCCATCTCTTACAGCAGGCACAGGCCCACCTTCCCCAAGTTCTAGTGATAGCTTTGAGCTAAAATTTCTTCATGTGATTTATCTGCATGGCCCTCGTTAAAGCCTTCAGGCACCATGTGGATAAAAATATTTGGAAGAGCCTCCCAAGACTCCATCCCTTCAGCACAGCGGGTCAGAGAAGAGTGCTGGAGTGCACAGCTCTAGCAACAGCAGGGAAGGAGGTGGAAAGGGGGGCTTCAATATGAAAACCAGGGATACTTAATATTTTTCTTACTATGCTTAGTATGATGGGAATGTAATAAAAAACAGCGAGGATAAACCTCGTTAGAGAACACTTGCTTTGATGGTGGTTCATCTGCTGGGTGGAAGATGCCTGGAGCTGCTCTGAGCACGGCACAGGATGCTGGGGGGCAGCTGGAGTCAGGGTTCACCTCTGGTTGGTGGCTCAAGGGATAATCCTGCCAGTGCCTCTCTGTGCCAGGTTAAGAGCTCTTGCCAGGCCCCCGGGGGCATCCATGCCCTTGTGCAGCGAGCAGGATCATGCTCGCTGTTTGCTGATCCAGCTGAAAGTTGGCTCTGCAGGGGAAACCATGCGGAATGCTTGAGCAGACAGGGGGCAGGAAGAAAGAACATGTGGCTCGCAAAGAGGAGCCACGAGCCCTCCGCTCAGCTGAGCTCAGTTTCACTTTGGCCCAAGCAAATCCCGGCAGCCCATAGACAGGGCTCACTGTCAGGCCAGCGAGAGCAGCATCCTGGCTTAGGCAATCTGTGCTTCTCACCCACAGGATTTATTTTGCAGGTACCAAATGGTACGACCAGCCTTCTAACCCAGGTGCCCAAGGCTGGGTACCCCTCGGGAGACATGGCGTGGTGCAGCTTCTGCAAACCTTGGGGGCATTGAGGGAACGTGGAGCTCAGCACCAGTGTTGACAGTGTGCAAGGACCACATGGAAAAAAGTACATGTACACACACACACAGAGTCACTGTTTTGGTTTCCTCTAGTGTGCTACTGAAGGCTGTAGGATGCACGCCTGGGTGATTTTAAGAAATCCAGGTGTTTTCTCATGCCTGGGTTTTTCTAAAGGAATGTGTTTGTCTTACTTGGCTACATCTGGCAGTCAAGTCACGACCACTCGTGTTCAGAAAAGTCTAAAAATTCACTTTTTATTCGGCTTTTGCGGGCCGGTTTTCTTCACCTGCTTTGGAGGGGACAAACAACGGGCGGGAAAACAAACAGCCCGTTACCGGGCGGCTCGGCCAACAAACCCCTCCGGTGCCTCGCAGTTAAGCGCTGCGAGGACAAGGGCGAGCGGCAGGTGCCGCGGGCGCGCAGGCGCTCGCTCTCCCAGCCGCCGGCGGGCAGGCAGCAGCCCTTCTCCCGACGTAACGGGCAACCAACCGCGCCGGGGGCAGGATCCATTAGCGAGACTCCAATTTCGGGGCCGTGTGTCCGCCAGCCCCGCAAGGTACGGACGCCGGCCACGCCCGCGGCCGCGCCGCGCACATCTGGCGGCTCCAGCTGTGACCGCGCCTGCGCGCGCCGCGGAGGGGCGGGCGCGGCTCCCCGCACACACACACACGGGGCAGGCGCCGCCCCTCGCGATTGGCGGAGCTGCGCCTTCGTCCCGCCCACGCGGGGGGCGGACGGCCTCGCCATTGGCCGCGAGGGCCGGCGGCGCCTCTCGGTTGGCTGCGGCGGCGCCGTGGGCGGGGTCGCGCCTTCACCGTGAGGTGCGGGAGGGCCCCGGCCACCGCCGCTGCCGCCGCCGGTTCCGGGTCCGCGGGGGAGAAGCCGCGGAGGGCGATGGCGTAAGTGCGGGGGGGAGCCGGGACCGGGCTGCGCTCCACTTCCCATCGGGATGAGCGCGGCGCGCAGGGGTCGGCCCCGCCGCTCGCCCTGGGCCTGCCGGGAACACGCAGCCGCCCCCGCGCCGGGAGGAGCCGCGGTTCGGCGCGGGGCTCTGCCGGGCCGGGACGGGGAGGCGGCCTGGTGCCCATCCGTCCGCCCCGGAGGGCGGTGTGCTGACCCCCGGGTGCCGGTCCCGCCGTGCTTCCCGTGGTCCCGGCCGCTTCCCGGGGGAGCGATGCCGGGGGAAGCCCCTCCGATGACGGGGATTCCGTGTTTTCCTTTTGGAGTGGGTTAATGCCGTGCAGAAAGGGTGTGAGACCAGGGGGCGGGAGATCAGGCGCCTCCGGTTGTGTTTGGCCTGAGAGGGAAGTTTCCCTGTGCTGGTCCCTGGGCGGTGAAAGGCGATCTCTGCCAGTGCCTCTGGTCCTGAGAGGGTTTAACACACACGCAGTGATTTAACACGACGTGCACCTGCTTTTTGGTGTGTCTGAAGCTGTAATGGTAATGATGCATAATGATGTTATCGTAACGTGCTTGCACTTTGCATTATCAATAAAAAACCGGATGTAATTATCAATGTAACACGTGCACAACAGATATAATACATAACATAAGACTGATACGGTGGAGGTGTGTTTTGGAGGTGGCCATGTAGCAAATATCCCAGTCACAGTCTCCTTCTGGATTGGTTTCCCATCTTAAGACACATCTCCACAGCAGCCTTCACTCAACTTTATGAAAACTTCCAAAGTTGGTAGTTTGCTGCAACATGTAAGTTTATCAGGTTTAATATTCGAAAGGCCACAGTTGTTGCCATGTGAGTTCTTCTGTTGTGTCACTTAATCCATTAATTCTGCTTTTCTGGCTTGTTCTTTTTATTGCAGCCGTGCAGGGTTCCCCCCACCCCCTCCCCCCCTTCTGCTTTTTACCAGCTAAACAATGGGGCCAGATATTTTGGCAACCAAGAAGAAAAACTGGAGTGTAGGAGGGAGTATTCCTCTTGCTTGTAAAAGTATGTTAATAGGTTATTCAAACAGTCATTGATAAAAACAGTATTGAGCGTCCAGTTTGGCAGTTGGCTCTCAATGGATGTTCAGGGATGTTTGTTTAGGATCATGGCCTGGACTTGCAAGTTTTGACAGTGTTCACGAATAGCTTTTGCTTATGGTGGATTGTCTGGGGTTGATTGTGTGAAGGTATGGACACACTTAGGGAGAGCTCTTATCCTTTTGCGTGGCGTGCTGAAGTCACTCACCCTTTTGGGAATGCTGTTAGAGAGCTTTGGCATGTGAAATGTGCATCAGCTGCTGTTTGGTGATTGCTCTTTTGCACCATTCTATCCCGTGGGAAATAGGCAAGAGGTTAATGCTTTTGGTTAGCAGCCTGCAGAGTTGTCCTATGTTTACTGTGAAGTGTAATACCTTCTCCTAGTAACTTCTTATCTAATCATATAACTTATTCTAGCACTTGTTGCTGCACCAGAATCATTGTGGTGACTCCAGGCTTGGATGAACCTCTATGTAATTCCCTTAAGGATGATGGTATATGTAGCTACAAGACTGATTCTTAGTTTGATTTATGGCAGACTTCCCCTTTCCCCAAATTACTGTGATGTGTCAGAGGAGAAATTTAAAGGAAGATTACTTCTGGAAAAATTAATATGTGTGGAGTAGATGACTTAGTTTCATGGAGTGTTTCAAAGGTACAGTGCTGTAGCTCAAATTTAAAAAGGGGAGGGGAAAAAAGAAAGTTATTGCCTTGTTGTTAAGACCAACAACAAAGGCCCCAAAGGCAATATTTTAATTTTTCTCTCTAAATTAACGAGTGTGCATGAGGGAAATTCTTATTTATTTCTACTGTTGTGAGCCTTTAGGTTCCATTGTTTGTGGGTTTTAGGTTTTTTTTTTGGTTTTCGCCCTTTTTTTTCCTCTGCAGCATCAAAACCTGGCAATGTAAGCAAGAAAAGAACCAGCTCCCCTGAACAAGTCCGGAAGGCAAGGTTAAGAAGTATATTTTTACTTTTTAGAAGTTGAATGAAAAATCATCCCAATTCAATCAGGGGTTCCTAGGCTAGCAGTGGAAGTAGTGTGTGTTGGTTGCCATGGCAGGAGTTTCTTTGCTTTCTTCTGTAGGAAAACTCATGTCCTGTGCTATTAAAAATAGATAAATAGAAGATACCACTTGTGCTGTGAACCTCTACGTCATCGGGCAGGCTGTTGTGAGGATGAGTTTTATCTTGCATCTGACAGTTCCTTTGACTGTGCTTTAATTTTGATTTAATTCATTTTGAAGTAGACCTGGTATTTACGAAGCTACTGTAGTGCAAATTTTGTTTGACTAAGGCTGTCCACACACCAGCTCGACCAGGTGTGGCTCTGCTGGGCTCTGCTTTCAGTTCAGCTGCTTCTGCTGGAGCTTGTAGCAGGATTTCATTAGTATAATTAAAGCTCTAGTTTATTTTGTTTACAGTTGACCGCTAGTGGGACTTCAAGCACTGGCAGACAGGGAGGAAAACAGACCTGAATCTTTTCTCTTTTCTTAAAAAAGCCCAGAGCTGCTAATTTTAGTTTGGTACCAGGTATGAAGGCAATGCAATGCGTCCCGTGGCAGAATTGCTCTATGCGTGCTGTCACTTCCCTAGTTTTTTTGTGGGGTTTTTTTTTGAGAACAACTTTCCTTTTCTTCCTTCCTCTTTCATTTGCTTGTTGACTGAAGAGTAGCTGAGTTTCCTAAGCTGTGCTGGGATGGGTTTGAAGTGTTTGACCTAGCTGGAGCATTTTGGGAGAGGTGCCAAGGTTGGCAGCTTTTTGTTCTGTGAGATGTGCCTAATGTGCCTCTGGGTGCTGACAGTGTAAGAATACCCTGAGAGGAAAATTCAGTCCAGTTGTGTCTACGTTTGTGAGCCTCCTTTATAATATCATTTACTTATCTAAAGCTCTGGTTTCATAGCAGAAGTGCTGGAGACCCTTTGAAAGGCAGTGGTGGAGTGGGTAATGCAAAAATGCCTTTTCTTTCCTTTAAGGAACTGCCTTGGGTGTAGCTTCTTTCTTGAGATGAGGCATCCAGACGTATTATCTACATGCTTTTATTGAGACCAGGGGGAGTTGCCTCCTGTCATTTAATGTGTCACTTTGGGTGTAATTGTAACTCCACTGATTTATAATTGCTGTAGAAGTTGGGAGTTGAGTATCCTCGGAGTGGTAGTTAACCTGTGATAACACCAGTTAACATATATTTGATAAGCACTTGATTTCTGTGAAGATCTGAGGGATATGTCTGGCAATTTTAAACTCCTGGTTTATTCCCCCCATGAATTCCAGCAGTAATAAGGGAATTGGCAATATCCATTATTTCCCTACCCACTTCATGACCGTATAAAAGTATTTCTTCTCTATATGAAATGCTATTTTTCTTCCCTCACCTTTGGACACCCCTTTTATTCAGCTATTTCTACATTTTCCTGGCATGCCAGGAAAACAGCCTTACAAAGGATGTGGTAAACAGACATTTCTTCTTCTTTCTCCTTTTCTTGCCCAGCTCAAGACCCACGTTATCCTGATTCTCCCAGGCACTGAGTAAAACGTTTGTTGCCTTTGTCCTCAGCTGCAGGTGCAGGACAGACCTTTTACAGGTGGCTGCAGCTGTCCCTGCCAAGTGACTGCACTCTGGTGACCGAGAGCCCCGTCACCGAGCTTCTGGTTTCTCTCCTGCCAGCTCTTGCATATATGCATGGCTCCTGTAAATTTTTAATGACTTAGCTCAAGCAGAGGTTTGTTCTTGGTGTTGAGTTAATTTGCCAGGCTGAGGTTAAAACGAGTTTACCTATCTGATGTGATTGAAATGAGTTTATAAAGATTAAGAGCAGCTGCTTTTGAGTATTTGGCCTTTTAGGGATGGAATATTTGCGGTGAAAATTGGATTGGGCTTGTAACACTGGAAGCAGGCTGAAAATGAAGTGCATCCCCCCAGGATTATAACTTCCCTTGCATCTTTTTTGTACTGTGAAGAATGGATTAATGTGTGACACAAGTAATTAAAATTCACTTTTTAAAATCTGTTAAGTATGTGTTTTTGCTGTAAAGACAGCCTGGCTGAGCATGAGGTCCAGCTTTCCAGTAATATCAAACCCTCACATCTTCAAGCCAGTCCGCTGCCTGCTCTGAGCCTGCTAAGTGCCCCAAACATGCACAACCTGAAAGGCAGGCCCTGAGTATTTCAATTTGGGTATCATAAATAAGGGATTTGGCCTTTTATCTCTCCTTGCTTCAGATACTCATTTGCAGAAAGAGGACTACACGACGCCCTAAAGGACTGCTGTGAAGATAAAATATGAGTATCAGTGTTCTGTCACCTCAGTGCCACAGAATATTCCTTTTCTCCTGTCTTCTTCCCAGGAGAAAGCTAATACATTTTGTATTTATTAACATGGTATATGGTAAATGAGAGCCACAAGTGACATAATGAATAGTAAAAATGTGCATAAAAGTAAGGCAGGAGGGAAGGCAAATAAATCCAAAGACTTATCATGGTTTTGAACTATATTTCAGCATGCTGACTGAGCTGTTCATCACAGAACAGCAGAGACCTGGAGAAAAAATTGTAAATAAATGCAGAGATACAGATGTGAAGTTCTGGGTTTCTGTTCCTCTTTGTTACATTTTCTTTTGTGTATTTGCCTGGTTGGTAAGAGTCAGTTTCACACCCTCGGCTCTTACCCTTCCAAGAGTAGTTCCTTAATGTTTGTAGAGTTGAGAAGAATGCAGCAGGCAGTGTGAAAGAACATTCCAGGCTCAGCAGCTTATGGATCACTGTTCCTGGGGAGTGCAACAGTTTGGTCTGGTTGCGAAGTTTGCACAGAGGAGTAAATGTAGCAGAGTGTGGGCAGTGAGAGGCCTGCAGGAGTCAAACCTATGGTTACAGTGTATAGGGCATGGAAGAGGAAGGCTGGAAGGTAGAAGGATTTAAACCAGTGGTTACAGTGTATAGGGTGTGGATGGTACAGGACTGTGGACAGAAAGAAATGCTCTTTACTGAAAGTAGCAAATACCTGTCCTGAAAAGACTGCATCTCTTCCTCTAAGCAATCCTGATGATCCAGATCCTGCTCCTTCGTCCTCTGGGCTTTATAAATGCACGGGGGTGTTATAAGCAGTGTCTGCACTGTTCTTAAACAGTCTGAAACTCCTTAAGTCTCTGCTTGCATCCCCTTGCTATTACATTAATTCATAATCTAAGTGGATTAAGCACCTGATTCCTCTGAGAGGTGTGTTGAGAGCTCGCATCCAGTGCAGGTGTTGCTACTACCTGGTTTTGGGTGGTTACACTTTGACTGCCAGCATCCTCTTCCTCAGGGGACTTGATCAAGGGCAAAGACTACCTTAAAAAGGAGAAAAAAAAAAAATCAGTGAGACAGGTTTTTAAATGGTCATCTTTGAAGCTCCGATATGATGTATTGACACATGATGACTGATGGGGGATTCCTGAATTTATTTGGAAATTAATTTATTCTCCCAGAAAAAAATTCAAAGTATGTCCAGTTTATGGTTGTGGATAGTGATGACAAAGAAAATGATGAACACTGTCTTTATTTAAGTAGCTAAGTAAAGATTGAATACTTTTAGCCTCCAAGTTGTCTTGCCACAGTCCTATTTAATGGTTTTTAGTGTCCTGTCTCAGTATCCCGTAATGCTGGGTGACAATTTCTTAGGAAAAAGTCACGGTTTTTCTTCCTTGACGAGTTAAATATTGGTGGTTGAGGCAATAGACAGGCAGTCCTCACCTATTGACAGCATTTCCGTGGTGGTTTTGATCACAACAGAGTGATCCTGTTGTTCCTTGGTAAGAAAGGGAGAGAAGTTCTGTCCTTTTATGCTGGAAGTATTGGTTTGGGTTTCTCCCCGTGATTCAGGGGTTAAATGCTCCCAGAGGCTGCCTGCAGAGGCATCATCTGCTTCAGCATACAAACTGACGTGTGGCTTTTTTATTAAGGTGCTATGGATGTCTTAAAGCAAATCACAGTGCCATTATGTGATTTAATTTGCTGTTCTGAAGTCCCTTCCAAAACAATGGCTCCTTTTTTAAAGTTTGTGTATGTGTGTGTGGTGCTTATTTCCCCCCCTTGTAGGGGAGTAAGTTGGTAGCTTTTTTATCATCCCTGCTGGAAACTGGTGTTGGTTCATTGGGTTTTTGTTGTTTCTCTTTTTCTGTTTGTTGCTCTCATGTTCTTTCCTCCCTATTCTATTCTTTTTAACAGAAGGGGTAATGAACAAATTATTAGCACTTATTCTTGGGACGGTACTCCTATTTTAGTTCTAAATACAGGCTGCTAGTTCAGGGTACAACAAGAGAAACAAGTACATTAAAGGCAGTTTTTTTCCAACTTCTTCCAGTTAAAATAATGAAAGTAGTATGAGTATTAAAGAAAAAAACAGATTAATTGCTATGTTTATTGCCAACATTTGCAAATACTGACTATTTCGAAGCTGTTATGGTGCTGAAAAACCAGGGACTCACCAGTGTTACTTAGCTTTATGTTCTAGAGCCTTGATGGAGAGACCATCAGAGACTTCATAACAAAGGGGAATAAAGTCTACTCTTTTTTTTTGAGGGTTGAATACTGTCAGGAAGACAGTCTGCCAGGAGCCTAGAAGATGTTAGAAAATAGAAAAAAGAAGAAGCAGAATTAATGCCTCTCTTTTTGTAAGAAGATTTGACAGATAACGTCCAAGGGAGAAGACTTCAAATGAAACCAATGCAACAAAAATACTGCTGTGTAATTACAGATGTTGCCGAGTTGAGCAACTCCCTGCTAATCACATTTATTTAATATAACCCAGTTGCAAGGTGATTTATGGGTGGTTTGATTAAATGTGTAAGATCAGAAGGACTGGTTTTCTGTTCTCTGTAACAGATCAACCATGTAGTCAGTTTTTATAGAACAATGCAAATCCATCCTAAAGCAGAATTGATGGACACAGTGGATCAGGAGGTTTGGGGAATTTTCCATAATTCCTGGAATAGTCTGCTTTGGCCTTTCCTTCTGCAAGGGCGGGGGTTTAGTCTCATGCTGTGTTTTTGCATGTCAGTAGGCTTAATACAGCCTCATTTTTACTTGTATGTTCAGTTGCCTTTTGACTGCTGTGGCACAACAGTTTTAGACATTTATTTGCTTTTCTATTCTGTACAGGGCATTCAGGGTACTAAATTTGGAGAGCATATTCTGGTATTTTGTTGATATATAATTTGTTTGGGGCAGTCATGTGCCTGGAAACTGTTCCAGCAGAGATGAGTGGAAGTGTTTCTGGAACTCTAGAGTAGAAGAAGAGGTAGCTGAGAACCATGAAGTTGTTACTGAAGGAATAAAACAAGTACATTCGTATTTGTGTGAAACAGACTGCTGGAGATGATTTAACATGGCACAGAGTCGTTTTTTTCCAAACTGTACTGTGCTTGTTACTCATTTTGGTTTTGATATGGTTTTCTTTTTCCTTCAGTTCTATAGGTGCTGATGCAAAAACAGTGTAGCAATGGATCAAAGAAAAAATGATAGTTTTGTCCCGAGTATCACACAGCTGGAAGACTTCCTGACAGAACATGACTCCAACGTGGTTTGGCTGTTAGTAGGTAAGGTTAACCTCTTCTGTTTTGGTTAAATTTCTTTTATGATACCATAACAAAGGATTAGCATGACAGTCAGCTACAGTAACTTCCTTATGCCGGTATGTACCTACCTGCCATTTAATATGGTGTAGTTTGGAAAGTGATCTAAAGACCATTGTGTTTAATGACACAGCTTCCAGACGAAATCGTGTGCCACAGTGAGCCTTTAAGCCCAGCTGTCATGTCATCAGTTATGAGCATGATTTGTAAACGTGCTGGTTCTTTTTCCTAGCACTAGTGCTATTGCTTATATTTGTGTAGGTACTTTTATTTTCTCAGTCTATGAACAGGTGGATCAAGGACAGCAAAATAAATATGAAGTTGTATTCAGGTCCATGTAAGAACACTGAAAGTGTGCAATGAATTTAGGCTTTTCCAAAGGTAGAGAGTGCCTGCTTTCCAGCCTTGACTTTTGAACTCAGAGTGAGGGGCAACACAAGAACAGCAACTTTATCTGATAAGTTAAAGCAGTCTGTTGGCTATTGGCATACTGGAATTATTTTTCAATAGGCCAGATTAAATAGAACATAGGTAAATTAGCTGAGGGTGCTTCCTGGCTGTTATTTATTTCACTTTTAATGTGTTGAAATTGAAAGTTTGTACTCAACACAGAATTCTCAGCGTAGTCAAGATGAAAATAGCGAAAGTCACTGCTAGTAGCTCCTGGTAAAACATGGAACAGATGCAAATAGATCTGAAAATGTTGTCTTCAAAAGCTTTGACTTTCTTCCTGTTATGAAGTTTGGATAGAAACACGTTCAAGTGATGTTTATTAAATGACCCAGTTTCAACTCGCCTTTCCTCCTCTGCTTTTATCTGCTGACCTATGGCATCCTGGGGAACATAAAAAGATATCAGTAATTTCCTCATCTGAATGCTGAAGCAGCTAACTATTGGTCTCAGTAACAGGTGATGAATTCCAGAAATGAACATGCCCCTCAAGGAGAATAATTTCTAAAAATCACATCCGGTAAAACTTTGGAAATGTAGTTTCCAAAATGTGGTTTCCGCAAAGAGGCTTTTAAAATTAAGAATATAATAATGAAATGAATGTAGTTTATGGGATTTGGTGAGGGGAAAGACTACAGTTTGTGGCAGGGGTGAGACTAATAGTAAGGGCAGTGGATCAGGACTGGAAACTCCACTGGTTTCCCAGTTTTTCTCAGTATGTGTCATCTTAAGAGGGCATCTTCTTGACTCCAGCTATGTAGCAGTGTCTAGTTGAACTTTAATCTCAAATTAAGCTTTATGGCTGGAATTGGACCCTCAGAGTGTGAGTCATCCCACCTTTCTCCCTCCCCACAGAGGACCAGCAGTGAGGAGCTTACTCGTCTGAAAGTGGGGGAGGTGGACACTGTCCTTGGAGTGTGCCTTCCCTCAGTGCCAGCTGGAGTTTCTTTCCTGGGATGTAGCTCCCACCCTCCCTGCTCTTTCCTGTGTAATCACCCACACAGATTTGGTTTGTTTAACACGTCAAGCAGCTTATTGCCCGAGGGTATGAGCTGCTTGAATTTTGGTCACACTGGATCCGTTCTGCAGTAAGGAAATGACAAAGTCATGGGAGTCTTTTTCACCTTCTCTTTCTCTTTCAGAGTATTGTTATGAAGCAGTGGAGTATCCCACTGAAAAATAAAAAAGGAACAGTAAAAGAACAGATTCTTTTTGTAAATATTTTGTAATTTTTTTTTTTTGATTTATCATCTGAACGCCCTTCGAAGTGAAGGTGCCATGCCCCTATACCTTTCTGCATCTTAGATTTTCCATAAAAGTACAATAAATCTGTGATTTTTAGCATAAATGAAAAACTTTTGTTACAAAGTTCAGGGGTTTTTCCCTACTCTGCTTTGGGTGAAACAGAATGGTAATTATTAATAAAGTGAATTAGAACTAGTCCATTCCTTGGCAGTGCCATTCCTTTTGGGTTTGTCCTTCTGGAAGCTTTGAGAACCCTTGTAGTTAGAAATAGGTTACTAGCTCTTAATCAACTAAAGTAAAAATTACTTTGGGGATTAGCAGACCTAATTTTTTTTAAAAAACCCGTGTTTCTCATTGGATTGCTATTTCCTTTTTTTTCCTATCAAATTCCATGCATGAACTGTTGAGAGATTTCTGCTAACCCAAGGGCTGGTACGTTTCTCTCAGGATGCAGCGTTGTAGGAAATGGTTTCATATATGATAATGTTTCCTGTGATAATATATGAAAGACTAGAGATTTAAGTTACAGTTCACAATTTGGAGAAGAGTAGGGAAGGGATGTAGTCTGACTTTGGTGGTGTTGGGGGTTTTTTAGGGTGTTCTGAAATAAATGTCCATATGGGACAATGCACATTACACTTCAGTCTGTAAAATTTAACTTCTTGGATGGTAAGTGATGTAATGAATTAATGTGGTGCCTTCTGCAGGTCCTCTGGGAGGATAGGTTTTTTTATATTGGGGAATGAAAGAGCAATGAAGAGTCTATATTTTTCTCGATTTCCCATTTCCCCTTCCCCCCACCCCCATCTCTTCATACTCTTGTCACACCATTTCTCTGAAAACACCCATTAAAGTGTCCCATCAGTTTCAAATTTTTTAGGGAGCAGGAAGAACTCTGCTATGCCTTGTAGTCCTAATAGGTACAGTTTTTATCTAGGTCAGTGTACTTTAAAAATGCTTTAATTCACTGTAATCTTTCAACAGCAACAATATTGTCCTGTGGATGGATTATCTACCTAACTTACTATAATTCCCGGAACATTGGACTCATTTTAACGTTGGTTCTTAACAGATTATATAAACATGGCTACATCCATATTGGTAAGTTATGATTAATGTAATGCCACTCTCTGCTGCTTTTTATCATACCTCAGTGTGCTAAAAAGTTGAAGTAAACTCAATGTTCCTTTGTTAAGAGTGATTTGAAGACATTCAGTATGGAGTGGACTCAAAGTAGAGACTTTAGCCTTGAGTCCCTGTTCCAGCACTGCCCTTGCTTTCTAAATAAGCTGTCAGAACAACTAATCACAGGTTGATCCATACTGGGACTTTGATATGTAGAATTGATACTGGCTAGAACATTTTGCATCAAAGTCCATTAACTTTTTATTAAAATATTTTAAACATTTTTGAATAAAACAGGTCAGTACAAATCACTTGGGCACTCACCCACTTACAAAAATATCTGGTGCTGAGTCACAGAGGGCTGTAGCCCACAACCTCACTGATCACACTTTTAATTTTCTTTCGCTTTCTCCTCTGCCTTCCTCTGTCTGCTTCACAGAATAGCAATGACTTAGTTCTGGACTTTTTCTGCAACTTAAAACCAAAAAATCCCTCTCACACTTAGCCTGCCAGAGATACCCTTGCAATTAATTTGCTTACGTCCTCAAGAATCTAAGACCTGTGTTCCAAACTATCTTCAAATCTAGCTTTTTTGAAGAGCAAAATAGATGAAATACTTACTGGCTGCTACACTTGATCTATAGGCTTTTATTAAAATTTCTCTGTGAAATTGCCATTAAGTAAGGACAGCTGATATGGCTGGCCAAATATGTGGTATTCTTTATAAACCTCATCAGTGAGTAGAACATAACAATAATTAAATCCCGTGATTTACAGCTTGGTTTCAGTTGTTTAATGTTGGTTTTTGTTGGTTTTTTTTTTTAATTATGGTGCACTTAACTTTCAGTGGGTGAGGTGAAAAGCCTTAGGAAAAATCTGGGCTATTGCATTACCTGCTGTTCTTTTCAAGCTTATTAATCCTTCCTGCAGTAAACATAATTTGTCATAATAATTGGACTGAAATCCTTATAGCCATTTAAAATTTTTAAAAATAGTCTATCAGGAATCTTTATTTCTCTGATTAAGGTGTTGCACACAATGGCTGGAAACTCTAAATGTTCAAAACAGCTTTTCTAACTCTTTTCACAAGCTTTGCAAGGCACCTGGATGTTTCTGAGTGACTCACGTGCCTCAGGGGCTTGGTTGTATTGCTGGGTGGTGCCAAAGCCAGCATCCTTTAGTTGTGTACTTTGTCTTCTGTGTTTTGAATCTTTGACCTCCCTTCAAAAAGGGAAACTCAAGATACCCAGTGAACCCATTTCAGATAATTTAATGCTGTATTCTCTCTGTTCACAAAATCTACAGCTTTAGGCTAATAAACGCTTTTGTTTTATAATTAGGTTCCTTTTCGTTCTCTGTGCTCTCTGGGAAAGTCATGGTGCGTGAGATCTATTTCATCACAGAGGACATGTCCATCAGGTACAGATTTCCAAGGGAGTCCCCCTTCTAAATAAGGATTTTAAATGGAGGTCTAAATAGCACAAGTCAAAATGCAGCCTTCCAAATGAGCAGTATATTTATAAGTGTTAGACTGTCTCTTTTGGTGCTAGTATTTTAACACTCCTACATACTTGTGAGCTCATTTGCTGCTTTAGTGTTATCATTTGGAAGTGAGTGCTGGGTAAGATTGTAGTTGTCTTTAATATCTGTTAAACAATCCACTGTGAAGTGTGAAGAACTGTTTTTTCATTGATGTCTTTGACTCCCTCGTATTCCTGCTCTTAAGTCTGGAAGGTTCCTGTTGGCCAAGTAGTTGGCATTTATTTCCTGGGATTCAGAATAATTTGTTTCGTAAACTGCATGCCAGCAAATAGTTTGTAGTTTTGATTCTTGCTGTCAAATTTGGAAAGCCTTAAGGAGGCAATGGCTATGGGGTTTTAAATGAGTTTCAGCTATAGCAGGAACTGTGTAATACACTGTGTGCTGTAATGCTTTGTGCTTTCATGTTGCTTGGACACTGCTGCAGCTGCAGATCTCTGCACAAACTGCATGTAGGACGTTGGATTGTCGCTCTCTCATCTTCTGTTTTTTTCCAATTTATTTGATTTAGAATTCAAGATGGATTTATCATTTTTCGCTGGTGGAAGATGTACAACCCTAAGCAGAAGCAGCACGGTAGGTTTCCCAAAAAGGTTTCAAAGTTTAAATTCACAGGTAGCCTACAGAAACATGCTTCCTTTGCACAATCACAGGCATGCAATTGCTTTGTTAATGTGTACCTGAAGTACATTGGATCCTCAGAAGGTATGGATTTGTTCTCTGGGTGCAGAGTAGATGAAATGAATACAAGATTCATTATCGGGGACATGAACCCTTCTTGACACAAACCATTAATCTTAATAGTAGCCCTCATTAGCTGGAGTCCAAGCATAATTGTCTCTGTATTGAAGTTGATAACTATGATGAATAGAGATGTCTTATGTTCTAGAAGTGATTTTGGTTTCTGAGTTTCAGTGAGTGTTGTGCTTTCAGTATTTTAGCTCAAGTGTTACGGCAAGAGATGTTCTTTAGTATTTGACAAGCCTGTGTCTTGATGACATCTGTGGTTACAAAAGTGGGGAAGTGTGAAAAATTAATTTCTTTTTCTTCCTTATCTCTGGCTGAAGTTGGATGATTAACACAGATGCAAGAGATTAATCGTATCTGCAGAAAACACAATGAGAAGGCATAAGTAGCCTAGGGCTGTGTGCTTAATCATTTATAGGATTAGAATCTTGTTGAATGGGACTCGGATCCTGCCCCTCTTGACTTTTGGAGCCATCGCAGCTCCATTGTTCATTCAAGGAGGTCCAGAAATGTCAGCTATCTACAGTTGAGATAGACTGGCTGAGAGGGTCATTGAGCTTTGGAGGGCTTTTTTTTCCCACCTTGCCTTTGGAAGTGGCTTCTGCTGGTGTGAAGCCTCTTAGACTTGTCAGCAGGCTCGTAGAGCTGTTGCTGTGTCAGTACCAACTCAGCAGTGGCAGTAGTACTGCGTGCAAAATCAGTCAGGTGAACGTGAGACACCGCTCTGGGCAGTGATAGGAGTCTGGAAGAGCTGCTCATTTCTATTTACTGAGGCAGTGCTCACACTCTGAGGTGGTAGGGCACAATTCAAATTCTTTATACCATAAAAAAATCATTCAAAAAGTAGAACCTAGTCTTAGAGTTAATTAGATTTTCCAACCATAGGTTATGCCCAACAGGTTTTCACAGGATTGTCTTCATCTGCTAGTTAAAACATATTTCTCTAGTGGCTTAGAGACTGAGAAAATGAATTGAATTTAATGCAGTGAAGATGGTTGTCTGTCCTCTATGGTGGCAGGTTTTGCTTGGCAGTTTTGCAAGGCTTTAAGGTTTCCTGCTGGCATTTAAGGCCACATGATTCGTGGACAAATAATCCAAATAACCACAGAAGTTAGAGGTGTACATGTCTGACAACAAAGTAACGTGACTAAAATGCTCTCTAAGTGTTAAATCATACTGGGGCTTGAGGTTTTGTACATACTTGAGAAATGAAAGTGGTTTAGGAACAAAAGCTGGAGGATCATGTTGTGAATAGGGCACACCCCAATGGCTTGGCTTAGGTGCCACAGCACATTACCAATTTTCATGTTGTGAAACAATCTGGTAGTTACTTGTACTCATTTTCCTTGCCCCCTTTGTTTTTCTTTTTCTTTTCTAAAAGTGTTTTAGGCAACCAAATTGATGTGTGGAGCTCAAATCTTATTTTTGTTATTAGGAAAGAGATGTCTCTTTAAATCCCCTTTAAAGAAATGAATTAGTACGTATGATTTCATTTAGTTAATAAAGTCTAATGCTTGCCTCCAGGAATTGAAAAATTACATTTATTTGTGTTCTTGATGATACTGAGATCTCCTGGGTGAGCAATTGTGTATCCCGATCTTTGTCCATGTCATTCTTTGCCTGTGTCTTATTGATGCAAGTTAGCATTGGCAGCAAATGGATTTGATGGTGCTTTTATGAAAACAGGAAGGAGCTGAAGCTGGCTCATTAACTTTTCTCTGTCTCCTGTTCAAGAAAACTGTGATGTCAATGTGCTCTGGAAACTTACTTTCTATGTATGTGTGTGTATATATGTATATATGTATATATGTATATATGTATATATTTTTATAATTATATGGAAATTTCTGGTACTTTAGGTGTGGTGGGGAGAAAGTGGGTTGCTGTTGTTGGGACAGTGTTGCAGGGATGTGTGATTTTGGGGGACAGATGAGTTTTTTATCAAATTAGGTGCCTTTAATCAAGCAGGTGTCTCTAAACTCATGGGCATCTGCATTTCTTCTTTTGAACCTGACCACAAGTGTTTGCTCTGAGTTTTTACTTTCTCGTGTCTTTGGGAAATGCTGCCTTCAGTTCGTTACCCCTGAGTTACAGATTGGGGACTGCTGTAATAACCATTGATACTTCAGCTGCCTGAAGTCTGTTCGACTTAGAAAGACCAGATGAGGTTTTTAGAGCAGATCAGGTCTCTTGGGTCAATGTGTAATGGGCACTCTTTCAACTGGGTAATTAGGGGGAAGTGGTGCGAGCTTTTCCCTCACATTAACTGCATAATTAGGTCACACTTTCTGAGGCAAAAGTATGTCAAAGTATGTCACAATCAGCTCTCTATATGATCAGCAGATGTTAAAATAGGTTTTAGGGATCAGAGAGTCAAGCTGTTATAACAGTTGAAATTCTAAATTTGTGTAAATGTTGACTGATTGTGCAAAATGAGTATGATCCTGTTAGTTCTGCATATTCATGTTTTCTGTTTCTCTGTAAAATAAATCTTTTTCCCCACTTCAGGCATGCTGTACCAGAGAGCTTGGCTAGAAAACAGTTTGGGTTTTGAGATTGAAGTCATCTCAGTGATATCTGTGCTAAAAAGCAGAAATTTTTTACCTAGGCTTCTGTGCTATGCATCAAGAGGGATATTTGTTTGTTTGTTTGTTTTCATACATGAGACTGAAAAACTTCATTTACCATTTTGTGCAGTTTCTGTCTGGATTTATTTTTGGACTGTGACCTAGGGGTGAAATGCCTTTCAGATTTAATATTTTGTATGCAGCTGTCTTATTTGCCAAGTTTCACTGATTCACTTAGACTGCTGTAATTATTTTGTGGAGTTTTTTAATGCTTTTTAATATGTACTTCAGCAGCTGTTCAGTACTGTGTGGATTAGTTTTGCAAAATGTGTGTATTTGAGAAAATGTAAATATTCCAAGGGAATGTTGAAATAGAATTAGAACCTCTTTTCTTACTGTGTGGTTAGATCCAAAGGCAGAAACTCGACTGTATATTATGGTGAATGACTTTGAATTTCACGTGTACAACCGCTCTGAGCTTTATGGACAACTTCAAGAACTGTTTGGCTTGGATCCCACAATAATTCCAGCAAAGAAAGATGATGAGAGAGCACAAGTAAATGGGAGGCAGAGAACACACACCAATCTTGAAAGGTAAATAATTATTCATTTTGCTATTTTGTCGATGCTTTGTTCTGCAAAGTGCTGAACTAATTGGGTAATGTTTTGTTAACGTGTGCTCTGGAGGCCAAAGAGGGAAGCACAGCTGAGAGAAATTGTACTGACAAGCCTGACAGTCTGAATCTTTTCCCTTTCCTCAGACTTCCTACCAATAATGATTAAAAAACACAGCCAAACAAACCAGGCACTATTGTTTAATGATTAGAGACAGGCTGAAAAATCTATTTGAAATACAGTGTGGAGAGGAAGCATGTGTTGAAGAGGATTATGCTGGCAGAATAATAATGGTTTTGCTCAGTAGAAGTAACAGCTGCTCAAGACATTGAATAGACAAAATGTGAGGATCTGTGTGGTCTTGTGTACAGCTACACAAACTGTCTTCTGTTAATTCCTCTTTTTGGGGTACCCCAGAAAACATGATGTGGGTATGTAAGGAGTTTTGCATGGCTTATGTGCAGTGCAGTCAGATGTTCAATAATCAGCCTCTCTTTGGGCAGAACCACACCAGACTGATTTACTGTCAGGAGCAGAGGAGATCTAATGAGTCTTGAGTCCTTCCACTGCTGCTGGCCAGTTACTAAATTACAGAGTGGGCAGCTGCAGAATGCTGTGGCAGTCCTGAGTTTGAGTAAGGGCTCTGCTTCCCAGCCAGTCTCTTTGGGTTT
This sequence comes from Falcunculus frontatus, assembly GCA_013398115.1. Taxonomy (NCBI): domain Eukaryota; kingdom Metazoa; phylum Chordata; class Aves; order Passeriformes; genus Falcunculus; species Falcunculus frontatus. Next base: position 81,507 of record VZRV01000959.1, read on the forward strand.
TTTATCTAAAGCCTTTATTGACAGGCACAGGAAGGATTTCTGTCTTTGAGGAGGGTGTGTCTTGGGAAATGAAAAATCCCATGCCTCGATAGGAGTATTTAGAACAGGCCGAGATCCCCTGAGGAAGATTTATTTAACTATTGCTCTGAGTTAAACAAGGAATGCTTGTTTCCTACCTGTGTCAGCACCAAGGTGTAGTTCCATGCGCTTCCTGCTGTTCTCCCAGGCTTGGGAAGCCTGGCAAGTAGTCTGCTATCAGGTCCCTCGCAGGAGGCACCCCTCTGAGGAAGGAATGTTCCCCAGGATCTGTACCCTGAAGGCCCCTAGGAGAAAAGTGTGGTTGGTTCTTCTGCAGAAAAGTCAAAGTAATTACCCCCTTCTTTTTTTTCTTTCTTTAGTGTTAAAGTGAAAACAGAATCTCAAGACCCTTCTTCTTCGTGGAGATCACTCATTCCAGTTATTAAAGTCAATGTGAGCACGGTGAGTGAAAAGACCCTTATAAGGAAAATATTTATCAGTATTTGCCATTCATTTTTCTTACACATTCTATTTGAGGTTTTTGTTTGCCTTCCTGCTTTAAAAAAGTTAAAATTACACCATCAGCACACCCCTGACACAGGCACAAATCCTGCTGGTGCTGTTGGAAATACAGTTATGTTCTAACTTTTGGGCAATACTCGTGGCTTAGACTTGTAATGATTTCCAGAATATCATCAAGTAATTAAATTAGGGGTGTTGTACAGTGTGGGCTGTGCTGGGTTTTTTGCAGGTGTTTGGGGTTGTTGTCTTAATTTTTTTTCCTTTCCTGCATGTTTTAATAGGGGTATTTGGAGACATTCTTTAAAAGTTGATGTTACATCCCAAAACCACACCACTCCTCAAAAAACCTAAATAGACAACAACAAACCCCCCCAGGAAAACTGTGATTGAGGTGATAGGAGAAAAAATGGATAGTTTAGGATATAAGGCAGTACTTTTAGATATGCACAGGTTATGGCCAGGACTTTTGTCCACGCTCTTTATTTGCACATGGCTGGTTCAACTGCATTTTTGTAGGTGAAGAGATGCTTAGATATAAGAGTTCAGTGTAAAAAGATACTTACATGCAAGAGATCAGTGTATAGTGAGTAATTGGGTTTGCTTTTTAATTTAGGGTCGCTTGGCATTTGGGAATCATTATCAGCCACAAACACTTTGCATTAACTTTGATGATGCCTTTCTGACATACACCACAAAACCACCTTCGAGCCACCTTGATCAGTTCATGCACATCGTGAAGGGAAAATTGGAAAATGTTCGAGTCATGCTGGTTCCAAGTCCAAGATATGTTGGTCTTCAAAATGATGAGTAAGTTTGGGGTGTTTTTGTATCCATTTTATTTTATTATTTCTTTTAAGAACACAAAGAAGAGAGTATTGGTTTTGCTTCCATGTCTTTACATTACTCAGTGGGTTTAGACAGTTGACATTTCCACCACTCTGAAAGTTTTAAATTTTGGATCTTTGAAACAATTTCATGTACGGGGAAAAGTACTGATTTTCTATCTCATTCTAGGTTTGTATTTTTGTGTGTGTGTTTTGTCCTATGATTAAACACGGAATAGTTTGGGTTGGAAAGATTCTTTTTAGCCCATCTGGTTCAACCCCTCTGCAATGAGCAGGGACATCTTCAACCAGATCAGGTTGCTGAGACCCCCATCCAGCCTGGCCTTCAATGTTTCTAGGGATGTGGCATCCTGTGTCCAAGGTCTGTTTTCCTTCTCTCAGGGACTAGAGCTGTACCTAGGCTTTGCCAGCATTAAATTTCTAGCTGAAATGCAAAGTTTAAGGTGTTGACGTCTGTAAAGCTGATTCATGGTTTGGGAAATACTAAAAAAAAAACCCCAAACTGGGCAAAAGCTGTGTAATACTTGGTAGAGGGGAAACCATGTTATCTTTTGAGGACAGATTGCTGATCCTTTTACCTCTTTGTATTTTGCATAAGCAGGGTTAGGCAGCTTGAACAAACTGAAGTAAGTCAAACACAAGCCTGAGTGCTTCCATGAAGTAATAAAATAAACTGTACATCATTTGTACCTTAATTGGCTTTTTATCAGCCAAATACTCCTGTTTAGAATATGCCTTTATGTTTTTTAAGGAACATTCTGTGGCTGTGTACAGAATCTTACTCCTCCAACATGACGACAAAGGAAATTTCTGCAACTAATACTGAAAACAAACAAGATTAAGACAAAATAGGATTAAGATACTCAAACTATTAGTTTTTCCTCCTGCTTCCTCTAAGTATTTTCTTTTTATGCTCTTACCATCCCTGCAGCTCCTGATGGCTGAAGGATGGCATCTGTGCACGAAATGTGCTCTAATTTACTGGGTAAATTTTAAAAATTGCCCAGTTCACTGGAAATGGAGAATGTTTGACTCTTTAGAGCCTGCTCTCTTATACTACTTTGGCTTAAAATTTAAGCTGGATGTTTTAACTTCCAGAAATTCCTGCAGGCAGTGACTATATAAAAAACAGCCGAGTGTCTTGATGAAATTTGTAACACACTGACTAATCAATACAAAAATCAAAATTTCACCTTGAAAACTGTAATTTTGTAGTACAAACACCCATCTCAGCACCTTCATCACTCTTTGGAAATAAGTCCTTTGAGATCCAAGGAAAGAAAAAAAAAAAAATGGGGCTAGGAAAAGCAGGTCAAAGCAGAAGAAGTTTGGAGGCAGTAGGCTCAAGGTGGTAGTTCAGGATGGGTATTAGGGAGGACTTTAAAATGATGGTGATAATCTCATTATCATTCATTGCTGTTATCTTGTTTGTGTTAAAGTACTCGATCTTTCACTGCTGTTGTTACCCTCAAAGTAACCTTAGTTTCAAGGTTCCTGCTCTGTTGCTTTTGAAGAGTTTCTGGCAGTACATGGTCACTGCTCTGCTGTCTTCCATGTTTTTCAAGGTTTCCTGCCTTTGAAAATGAGCTGTGGTAAAATGGGCAATGTGCTTCTAACAGGTCACCCTCTTCGACTGTTTCTGTCACAGGAATTGACTCTTTTTTGTTAAGAAATGACAGTTTATGAAAGTAGCTGAAAAGCTGCAATAGTGTCTTTCGCAGTAAAACCAGAATTTTCGTATTATAATATTATTACTTTAGAATCTATTAATATGTAAATTAACATGAGAAAGGGATTGTAATATACCAATACTGTTAGGAGAAATGTTTCATCTCTTAGTTTTATCACTCAGATCCTTTTATATTGAGGGAAGTGTTCTTGAGGCAGAACAGCTTTTTTTTCCTTTTTTTTTTATTAACTAATGGTCTAATTACTGAATGTCTTGTCCCTTTGGTGTAGAGGGCTATTTTAGTAAGAAAACAATTAGCAGGAGAAAGAACAATATAGGACAAGGAGAAAGGAACTCTTGAGTGAAAGGAGCACTGAAAGTAAAACTTCAGTAGTTACTTCTGGTTTAGAATATCTGAGAAGTACCTTTGTGAAGAGGAACCTGGTATCTTCATGCTTGAGTTAACTAAACTTTTAAGCTATTTGATGTAATAATTATAATAATAATAGCAACGTTGTGATCAAGGGTTTGGTTTTTTTCTTAAATCATTATGCAGATCCATTATGCTTAATATGTTGCATTTGAAATTACTTGAATTCATAAAGATCAACCTCAGCATGTGGATTTTTACTCTTTATCTTTGCACTCTTTCTTTGCAGACCACCGAGGCTGATGGGTGAAGGTTTTGTTGTAATGCAGTCCAATGATGTTGATATCTATTACTATATGGATGAACCAGGTACATTCTATTAAATACAAAGATCATTTACTTTTTTTTAATGGTGAACAACCTTTATGCTAAGAGAGTTAGTGCAATGTTTTGGAGCCAATAGAAGTATCATAAATATGCTTTTGCTCTTATTGCCCTTAAAATGTTGCCTGAATCTTGAACAAAAATAACGTGTTTGATAATGGTGTATACTGATGTAGGATAGGTGCCGTTTTGGATTATTTTTGGTCATATTTCTTGGCCTTTCACTGGAAGTCTGCATTGAATTATGCCTTGATATTTATATACTGTAGTGCTCTCAAATAAAAATGACATCAGGACACTTTAATTGTCTTGTGCTTAAGCAAACATTTCTCATGCTAATTTGAAGCAGCTTCCTTTAATAATCTGTTCATTATTTTATTTAATACAGGTCTTGTACCAGAGGAGACAGAAGAAAGTAATGATGGAGAAGCCAGCAACGAAGACAGCAAATTACAGGATCTGCCACCATGCTGGGGTTTGGACATTGTGTGTGGAAAAGGGACAGACTTCAACTATGGGCCTTGGGCTGATAGGCAGAGGTATGACCATGATTTACAGCTTTCATCTTAATATCCAGTATTACTGAGAACTTTCTAAAGTTTCCATTGCTCGGACTTAATTTGTGTGGGTTAGTCTAGACTAAGTCTGAAAGAAGAGTCCTGCCACAATGGTTTAAGATTAGTAAATTCATTGGTGTTTGTCTTGTTGGCCTTCCGAAGTTAGGATCACTCTCCTTATTAAATTATTAGATTATGTTCCCTTTTTGTAAGCAAAGTATTTTTACCATTTTTCAAGTGTTACATACCTAAAGGTTTAACTTGTTAATTGGTGATCTTTAGATTTATCAAGCTTTTGTTAGCTAATATGGGAATGAACTGCATATTGATGAAGAAATTTAGGCAAGCACAAATCTGGCTAGGAAAATAATGAGGGAGGAATAATTCAGCTCTGCTTAGCATAGTCAGCTGCTTGATGTTATCTCCAAAGTATTTATTATCTAGTTATTTTAATACAAAATATTAGGCTAGAGTTCTGCTGTTCTTCACTTGGCCCTGGATGTTTTGCACATTTCTGGTGAGGACAATAGGATTGTTTAGAGAGTAAAGGATTGTTAAGTAAAAGTGACATAATCAGTGCTTTCCCTCTTTTCCCCTATTAATTACAGGCTGGTACTTGGCCTTCACTAATTCTCCTGTGAAACTGTTAAGATTTACTGTCTCTCAGGAGTGAGAGGATGGCAGCCCAAAGAGTAGTCATTAGATGTGATAGTGCATTTAAGAGAAAATGTCACTTTCTAGAGCCCTTTGCTAGAAACATGAGGTCAATGAATCATTAATGATACTTTTAATACTCCAAAGAAAGCTTGCCCTATAATGGAAAGCTTTTTATAATCTTAACTGGCTCAGTAGAAAGCAGTTTAGTGCAGAGTATGTAGAGTTCCTAGATACAAACTAGGAACACTTTTACATCTTGCTTTGGATAGAATATGGAATTTTGCAAACTTGTACAGCGGTCAGGTGCCGGGTGCAGGAAGGACTTCCACCCCCCCAATGTAAGCTCTGCTCTCTGTGCTTCATCACTCTGCCTTTCCTGTCATGTGTTTCATGGCATGTTCAGCTATAAATCTGTAGAAATGTGGTTTCTGTTCTGAGGTCCTAAAGTTTTGTGTTCTCTTTATTTCTGGGCATTACCTCAATTATGTATGCACAAACTGAAGAATGAATAGATGACTTCCTCCTATGCTTTTGTAGCAGATTTTGTAAACCAAAGATTAGAAATATTAAGAAAAACATGGTTTGTTTGTCTTCTGAATTAAAATTTATGACTTTTGTCCAAAAGCAGCTTCTTGCCATTGACACTTTTGGAGATTTCAATAATGAGTTGGAATGCTCCCATGATGAAGATTTTGAAGAAACATTCTTCACTATCACATCCACTGCTTGTCTAAAGACTCAGCTAAGAGGAGAATAGTTAAATGAGCCAAGTGGATGCGTGAATACACATTTATATCTTTTGTGAGCAAAAAGCAACTGTTTTTTTCTTCTTCCTCCCCACTAGGGATTGCTTGTGGAAGTTCTTCTTCCCACCGGACTACCAAGTTATGAAAGTCTCAGAAATTGCTCAGCCTGGGAAACCAAGACAGATCCTTGCCTTTGAACTGCGGATGAATATCATTGCAGATGCCACCATTGATTTGCTTTTTACCAAGAACAGGGTAAATAATGAAACCTTATCAAGAAATTAACTTTGTCTGCTGTGATTGCACTGTGCTTTTTTGGTTGTGCATAGTTTTACTTGTCTCAGGTGTTTATTACAGAGCTATGGTTTTAAAAGCTGGATGATTTTTGTCTTAGTCTTTTATAATTATGAGCAAACCTTTCAAAAAGAAATGTATTCTGAGAGGCATTATTTTAAATTTTTTTTTTAAGCTTGAAAGGTACATCTTAAGCCATGCCAGCTCCTGCAGTCTTAGGGCTTCATGATCTGGGCATGTCCTTTGCAATCTTAAATTCTGATGAAAATCACCATGATGGAAAAACAATTTCTTCTGATACTGAATGAAGATTTGATATGGGGGGAACAAAACTTGTATGTATAGGAATTTGGGTTTTTCTCCTCCTTGTTGCTACTCTTCTGAATGGGATACAGCATCACGTAATTGTACACCTGTTTTGTTCTTGTTTGAGGACTGGAAGGGTTGGAAATGCAGTGTTAGAAATGCATACTAATCTACCCTCTCAGGCCTTGTGTCAGAGTATCTTATGCTGTTTCTCTAACTGGACTTCAGTCAGCATTTCTGAAGCCTAAAAATGGTGTTATTTGGTATCAATGCATATTGATAGTTCATTAGTGATATTTCTGAAGGCAAGAAAGGCTTTAATCATCAGGTGCTTTAGTCCAGGTGTGGGTAACGACAGCCAGAGGCATAAATAAACTTAGAAATCATGTTTGGACTGTTTTCCTTTCTTGCGATGCAGGAAACGAATGCTGTACATGTAAACGTTGGTGCAGGATCCTATTTGGAAATAAATATTCCCATGACAGTGGGTGAAAATGGTGAGTTAAGGCTAAGCCTAATTTGTTTCCCTAATTTTTTTTCTTGAACAGTTATCTTCATTCCTGTGTGTGTGAACATCTTTCACTGTTTTTCCTTTGTAATCTTGAGATGTACATTCGTATGTAAAGGAACAAAAATACTTTTTTGTACAGTTCATTGCAAGATATTAAGGCAAATATCCATCAGCATACTTCTTGTTAGTGGACTGCTGAAATCACTGGTGAAAATTGTTTAAATATTGGTGTAACTCTTGGGTCTGAATGTTCATTTGATAACTTCTGTTTGCCAGGCTATTCACCTACAATTAAAGGGCAGCTCCTCCATGTGGATGCCACCAGCAGTATGCAGTACAGGACTCTCTTGGAAGCAGAAATGCTGGCTGTAAGTGTGCATTAATAAGCACAAAGCTTCAGTCTCCAGAGGATTTTTAATAAAGAACATATTTATTTTTCTGTGGAGCAGTCTTTAGTTTCTTAATGCAGGAAAATGCCTTTTTAATGTGTTTTGCAAGACGTTAATATATAAGGAATTTATATGTACACACATAATTGTGCATGTGTGTAACCTTTAGTGACTCAAAAAGCACTAACTTGATGTATAAATTATGTATTTACAAATGTTGCCTCATTTACTATGTAGCCATGTGTTCATACAGGCTTTGCCTTAAGAAATGATTACACTCACCAGCTCTGTTACAGGATATGTGTGCACAAGTACTTAAAAGCGCTCAAGTGTGCTTGAAATACTTGAGACAGATTTTATATTGCATTATTCTTTTGTTTGCCTAATATTTCACTTCTGCACTACTGTAGTTCTGTAGATTACCCTTCTTACTGGTTTTTAAATGACCTAATTAGAGTGGTGTTTTTAATATTTGAATTTGAGCAATATATCAATGGCTGAAAAATACTCTATTCTGGGGGATTTTCTTTTGGTGTATTGTGAGAAGTGATGCTTTTGAGGAAAACTTTGCTTTTTAAATTACCTGGTACATCTGCAGCAGCAGATGTATCAGAAACTCATAGTATACTTTTCCAAATAAATGAATACACTAACACTTGACCTTCAAACACAGAAGGAGAGAGAGAGATTAAATTATTAAGGAACTGGAAGGACCTTCTGTTCATCCCAGCAGGAAAACAGCTTTAATTATTCAGCAGGGTACATATGTGAAAACTGCTGAGAGACAGGGTCAGGCATTGTCATCTTTTCAGGTAATCCTGATGCTTTAATTTCTTGTCCACAGTTCCACATTAATGCCAGCTATCCCCGGATATGGAACATGCCACAGACATGGCAGTGCGAGCTGGAGGTTTATAAAGCAACCTATCATTTCATCTTTGCCCAGAAGAGCTTCTTTACAGGTAACCTCTTTACTAAATAAGTTACATGTCAAATTAAATATTCTTTCCTTGGGATTTCTTTTCAAATTTTGCCGAGTTATGCAAGGTCAGGCTCTCTGATTTCACGTATTTAGGGCAACAAATTGTTTCTGAGGACAAAGTTCCTGATACCTACAAAATGTCCAAGTACATGATATTCTTATATTTGAGTAGAGCTACAAATAATTTAATTTTCTAATATCTAAATAAATTTGATTTGCAGTTAAGTAATCTTATATTTATTTTTTTTAAAAACTCATATCACAGCTACTGATTTTTTAATATTTGTCACCCATGATGTTTATTTCTCTTGATATTTCTCTTTGCTTGCCTCATTTTCAACTACTTGGGCTTTGGATTGTGTCCGTGTGGCTGACAGATGATGAGGAAAAGTAATTTGCTCCTTAGGATGCTGGCTGTGAGGAAGAAGGCAATACAAGGTGGTACGGCACCACCCAAATGTTGCTGGAAGTTCCAGCTGCAATAATGGAAAGAATGCAGCCCCATCACTGTGGTGCTGCCTGGGCTAATTAGCCCTGCTGGGAGGAAGCTTTAATTAGTGCAGGCGTAGTGCCATGCTAATAAAGTTATCCACTGCATGAGGCCAGAGCCATTGTCTCGGTAGTGCCACAGTACCCAGTGCTGTGCTCAGAGCAAATGTGAACTTCTCCAACACAAAAATCCTAAGAAATCACTCACCTGATTGCTACTAACTCACCTTCTATTACTTGGTGTGGGTTTAGATTTGATCCAAGACTGGTCCAGTGACAGCGCACCTGATATTTTTTCATTTGTTCCGTATATGTGGAACTTCAAAGTCATGTTCCATCAGTTTGAAATGATTTGGGCAGCAAATCAACACAACTGGATTGATTGTTCCACCAAACAACAGGAGAATGGTGAGAGCATTTTTTTTATTTGGAAGAAGTAGCACATACAAAAAAAATCATCCACAACATAGAGTGTGTGTATATATATATATATATATGTATGTATGTAGAATGAAAGAAAGAAAGTACTAGAATTACACCCAAAACCTGATGTGTAAAGAAAAGCACCGAGATATTATAGTTATTTTTATTGTTTGCCTGCAATTTCCTTGTGCTAAGTACAGTGTATTTCTAGAAAGAACAAGCTGTAGGTAGTAAATACTTTCAGAATAATTGATTACAGTAATTTATTACTCTTAGTACGCTGTAGTTAAATGGCAATTTTCTGTGTCCTGAGTTCTTTAATATCTTTTAATTATTTCTACCTGTATGTTTGATATTTCGTCTAAGAGCAAAATAGGGAGTAATTCTGACAAATTTGTTTGTTTTTCCTTTTCCATCCCAGTTTATCTAGCAGCTTGTGGAGAAACCCTGAACATTGTTTTTTCTCTGCCTTTCACTGACTTTGTTCCAACCACATGCAATACAAGATTTTCCTTAAGGGTAAGATCTTTTGTCCTGTAAATATGAGACAGCTTCTTTACCTTCTGGAATCAGGAAATTTTGAGTTAACTCTTTCCTGGAAGAAAAATACATGTTCACTTCCAGTTCATAGAATTTTTCTTAAGTAACTCACAGGTAAATGGATTCAGTTTGCTTGTGTGAAGCATTTGATCGTAGGCTGTTCTAATTTATATATATACACAAAAATGGAAATATTTCTTAAAAATATATACAGGTCTATGCTTCACACATACATACAGATACACATTTAGTATGTATATTTATTATATATACTTAGATGTGTGTCTGTGTTTTATCACTTGGAATTCTGTTCTCTTTTATTTAGGAAATGTGAAGATCTAACGGATGTTCAAAGATAAAATCAAATACTGTAGTGGCTTCCCCCAAACCATTTAGGAAAGCCATCTTCCAGATTTTTAAGAGGTTCTGTAGAATAAATAATGATCACAAAGTGTTTTTAACAGATGCAGATAATTCTTTGAGTTACTGTACTTCTTGTCTTCCTTAAAATAGAAGCTGTCTACTGCTGCTAAAAATAAAAAAAGTTGATGGTGATGTTGCTGATTTGGTATAATTTGATAGCAAAGAAAGCAATGTTTTATAGGTTTCTTTCTTTTTAAAGTGTGATTTAGTTGAGATGTGGAGTAAACTTGGTTTAGTTATTTAATTTCTGCCGTATGGTTTGAACAGCTGAAGAACAGGGATTACTAAAAGCTGTCCAGTGTGTTATAGATTGCCCTGGTTATGTGCAAGTTATTGGACTTGTAAGCATTCAGAACTACAGAGCTCTTGGGATTGTGCTAGAAATTGGTGGGAAGACAGAGATTACTTGTCTAACTTTGCCTGTAAAATGAAGATTTTGGCACATACGAACATGGAAATAGCGTGAGCATTATGCATAATGTGGATGTAAATTAACTTGTGTTGTTGATGTTTGATTTTAGGGAGAAGATGTTGATCTTCATTTGTATCTACCCGATTGCCATCCTAGTAAATATTCCCTTTTTATGCTGGTAAAAGATTGTCAGCCCAATAAAATAAGTCCTGAGTCTTGTATTTCTGCGGAATGTCAAAGTGGTCAGAAAACGGGCAAACCCAAGTGGAGGAACATTACTCAAGAAGAGTGAGTTTTATTGAGAGAGATATATTTTTATTTATATCTTTATGTTGACTCTTCTTATCTATTTATTTTGTTTGTGATTAATGAACTTCTGAGGTTGCTTTAAAGATATTTAATGGAAGTATTGTACTAGAAATAAAAGTGTGCCTTTTCCTTTTGAAAGGGCTGGATGGGTTGAATGCTGGACGGTCCCGAGTGTTGTGTTTACAATTGACTACTCCTGGCACCCGATTTATCCTCAGAAGGCAGATGAGCAGTTAAAACAATCCTGTAAGTGCCACTACCTTTTCCTTGTTAGCATGGTTCATTTGGGAAGCTGCTGGGACTTTGGATCACACTGCTTCAATCTGCAGAGATGAACTTGGAACTGAACTGCTGTTTTAAGTCTCAAGGGAATGTGTTGATCATTAGAATACGCTGGGATTGATTTAAAACCTGACAACATTCCATGCTGCTGCATTTCAGCATGTGTCCCAGTTCCTTGTATAAAAAAGAGGATACAGTCTGCAGTTCACTTCTCCTTGTCCCTAACAAAGTGGATCTCTTAAATGGGTTGTTGCACAAGATAGAATATCACTTGGTATATTCAACATCAGTATATTAAATAGGTAGTACAGTATTTTTGGCCATATCCCATTCCTTAGCTTTTCTAAGCTTTTTTTCCTTTTGGGTGTTGTGATCTCATCTTAGGATTTAAATGTTTAAATACATTATATGTGAGCTATAATAATATTGTCTTCCCTTTAGGGATATCAAACTCAGTGAGCCGTGGCCATCAGAAATGAGTGTTAGATGGGTCAGTCTAACTCTAATATCTGAGAATTTATTTTAACTTAACGGTCTAAATATTTCTAAATAACAAATATCCTATAAGTACGTGCTTGCAAAAACAAAGTTATAAACTCAAAGATTAAAGTAAGTTAATTTAAATGCACAGGGAGGTACGCAGGAAGTTATGGGGTTACGTAAAACTCTTTCAGGTTGAGTTGCTAGAAGCAGAACTGAAGGAGGAGAGATGTTAGAAGAATAATGAGGGTTAATTTGAAAGGGCCACAATCAGCAGGTGTTAGAAGACAGGCTGGATAGCATTTTTAGGGTTTGAGTTCCAACAATTCACATTTAAAAGAACTCAGATTTTAGAGGATGAAGCAGAAAAGGTAAGACTGATTTTTGCAGATGCTCATTAAGTGCTCTTGTGAGACTGTCAGCTTGTGTCAAATGTGCATTCTTCACATTCTGAGAACATTTACTCGTAATTGTAGCAATTCAAACCTGCATTTGGAAATTTGTACGTACACAGGTAATTCATCTGCAACTTCCTTCAGTGAATAATTCAGCACAGTCCACTTCACTCCACCTCCATGATGCTGATGGAATGTGTTGTAAAATATATCTGTATTTTATTTTGAGTCGGCCCATAAAACCATGAGAAATATATTGCATTACAAAAGATGTAGTTTCCATAAGAAGTGGTCATCTCACTGCAGCATCTGGCTGATTTATGACTCATACCATGGTGCAGGCACTGAGTAAGAACTGTAGACAATAATGGTGAGTGCAAGCCTTGGAGGTTTCTGGCTGCAGGTGTCTGCAGTTCTGTACGTGCCAGTTCTTCCCGTTAAACTGGCACCTGGAGTCTTCCTCCAGCTGGAGCATCAATTTTTGATGGTTTTCCCATAGACTTCTCTACTCCCCAGCAATCACTTCACATCCCCAAAACACTTTCACTTACTCACTACATTCTCGTTGCCTTTCCTCACTTAAAGACAATTTTTGGGCTCTCCTGTTCCTAACTCCAACTAGAAAGAAGGGGTAGGAATAACATTTGAATATCCAAACTGTTTTGTGATTAGAGTAATTCAGTTGTTGGAGACAAAATTCTGGCATACAGAGCTATTAGTTCAGGATAGATTTTTAGTACAACTTTGCACTTTGCATATTTATTCTCTCTTGTTTATCCTGCAGTAGCTGTGTGGTTGTGGGAAATCTGCTGGGCTGAAATGAAAGCATGTCTTTGTGTAACTTCAAAAGCAAGATAAATACACTGAATCCTTTTTTCAGAACTTGAGGGATTGTTTTTCTCTTGCATAATTAACATTGACTAAAATATTCTATATTTTCTTGTCTTCCCATAGTTACTAGAGATGAGAAACCAGTTCTGTAGCATAGGCATGTTAATGTGATTATACAATACAAGTTAGCTGCCAAAAGTTGTATACTTAATACACATTCTTGTTCACTGAACTTCGTCCCACAGAAGCCTAACTTGTAATCAAAATGTGTTTTCTACTTTTATTTTGCTCCCAAGTGTCAGAAATGGAAGAAACAATGTTGTCTGTGCTAAGGCCATCGCAGAAAACAACCGACAGTGTGATTTCATCTCCCACAGCTTCCACCCGCCTTCCCCTCGACCCCTCGGAGCTGCCCCCGGACAAGCTCCACGTGGAGCTGGAACTCTCCCCAGATTCCCAGATAACCCTGTATGGACCCTTGCTCAAAGCCTTTCTCTCCATAAAGGTAGGCAGAGGAGCACGGCTCATAAAATTTATGGGTGTAGGAAAGGGAAATAATTGGTTTTGAAATGGAAAACTCAAATTCTGCAGAATATGTGAATTTGGATGAAAACTTTTTGCAGGCACTAGTTCTAGTTTAGAATTGCATTGGTGATGTAATACAGCTGGGATGAATTCAGTTGTCACAGGCTTGTGAGAAGACTTCTTAAATACATACATATATAAATATGTGTGTGTGTATATATATATATGTGTATATATATGTATACACACACATATATATATATATATATATACACACACACATACCCATATCAGCATAATTTTTCTTTCAAGAAATAGTGCATGTTCTGGACATGTGCAGAAAATTTCTTCTTTCAGTTTTTGAATAGTAAAATAAAAAATATTCCATGATTATGACTAGAGCTTATCTGAACTCCAATTTTTATGCAATGTTGTATCAGAGCCCATGCTTTTGGTGCATTTTAAGTTCTGCAGTCTGTTATTTATCTTAATTAGATTTTGTGACATTTCTGGAGTTAGGATTGTGGAGGGCAGTGGGGAAGCACACGAGAATAAGCTCATAAAAAGCTTCTTCAATAAATATTGGAGAAGAGTTATGCATCTTTTTCTTGGCATTAATCTCTTATGCATTAAAATGTGTGTTCCTGTTGTTTTTGCTGTGTCCTCTTCCATGACTGATTTTTTTAGGCTGTCTTAAGTTTAATCCCTTCCCATCTCCCTCACCCTCCCTTGTGGTGACAGAGCCAAAGCAGTTGAATATTTGACTTCTGTTTGACTAACAGTGAAATGCTTGGGCTTTGGTTGGTTTTTGTGGTTGGTTTTTTTGTGTGTGTGTGGTTTTGGGGTTTTTTGTTGGTGGGTATTTGCTTGTTTGTTTTTCTCTGAACATCTGTTTCAACCTGTGCAGATCTAGGCTAAGGTAATGCTTCTGGAGGCTGGCATTTTGGAGCAGAGGTTGAGGAATTTTCTGAGACAGGTGATCAGTATCAGGACTCAGTGAAACAGTCATTTTCATGAATATATATGAGGTATAGCATGTAAGCAAGGAATAGCAGAAAATACTATTTTGTAGAGTATAGAACTTGCAAATATGCTCATTATTTTTTCATGTTATCGATAAAATAAATAGGATTAAAATTAGGCCAGTACTGCTTCTTGAAGACTTGATTTCTCCTGGTACAGAGGAAATGAACTCATATTTGAATTGTTTATTGAACCCTATTTTTGAAGCCCATAAATTCATGAGGGAGTTCTGGCTTTTCAAGCAAAGCAGCACTTTTTCAGTGCTCTTTGCCTCTGGAGGTAAATGTAAACAGTGCTACATTAGATCCTTGATTCTATAATGATTTCATTTTTAGGTGTAGATTTCTCACATGAAATTTAGCTTTTCTATTCTAATTCTCAAGAGAAATTTTAAATGAATAGCTTGTTTATGAAAATGTGCATGTATTGCTCTTCTTAGCTTTTTTGTGGCTCTGTTTAGAACTTTTTGTCCAGCTGTGCTGGGAGCATCTCCTGAAAGATTTCTAGGAGGATTTTTTGATGTTTGTTTTCCTGACTTGTGGTTGAAATGTTGTTTTCAAATGTTTTTCATTGATCTTTTTTTAATACATGGGGTAGAAGATCCCTGAACATGCATTGTCCCTGCAGCTTTGTTAAGCCTTCTAATCTTGGGAGGTAATTTTTTGGTGTAGCAGACCCTGCTAAGGGTTTACTGTCTGGAAATGAATGATTTATAGGTCCTGGCATTTGCAGCAGAAGTTGCCAGGAGTGAGTTACTGGAGCTCCTACCACCCTCTGCTGGGTCTGCCTCATTAAAAATTATTGTAAGAAAATTCTTGAGAGTCCAGAATTTTTTTTTTTTTAAGGGAGAAGATGTGATAAATGGCCAGAAATCTGATGGATTTTCTGTTTCCCAGTAGAATTTGGCAGTGTCACTTTGGCCTTAGATAATTGAAGAAGATTTGCTTAGACACAAGGTGGCTTTTAGACCCGAGCAAGAAATGTTTATGACCTAATATTTTAGAAGCATGTTTAAGACTTAAGCTTGCTGAAAAAAAGGTTCAGGGTGACTTCCTGCAGGATGTGTTTTGTGTTCTCACTCTTTTATCTCTCTTTAAAATCTGTTTAAAAATGTCAGAAGTAATATTTCAGAACAATAATATTTCAGTAACTTGTGTTGCATGCATCTCAAATACCAGTACTGTGAGAACTACTGACCTGCCTTCATTTCCTGCAAAGCACATGGCCTAAATTTGCACATTTAAGCTATCCAGTTTTCATAAAATAGAAGTATATATGTTCCTTTAGCTATAGGGTGTAGCTCTACCACTTATTTTAGGGAAGACTAACATACAGAAGATTGGATTTGTGTTTCAGTTCATTGCCTACATGTTTTTCATTTGTTTTCCATATGATCATAACAATTCCTTTTCCTAGGAAAATTATTTTGGGGAAGATGACATGTACACTGATTTTGAAGAGGTTATTTCAAGCCCTGTTTTGTCCCTGTCGACATCCTCAAGCTCTGGGTGGACAGCTGTTGGAGTGGAAAATGACAAAAAAGAAAATGAAAGTTCAGTCAAGCCTGTTCACCCTCTTACTTTACGCCCATGGGATATCACTGTGCTTGTTAATTTGTACAAAGTGCATGGGAGGTTGCCAGTGGTAAGTACTTCATAAGCATAAAAGAATTTGCTTCATGTAATGTATTTTTTTTTTTTAGTTTCATAATCTGGATCCGCATTTAGCTGCCTGGAACGTTTAGTTGGTGTGGTGCTTACCAAGATGTGTGTATACTCTCTGCTGAAACTGTGGCTGTCTAAACAACTTTGAGATGAGATTTATTTTGTTTATCTGGGAGGCAGAACTGGATAAGTTTTTAATATGTTTGTTATTCACGGAACTTGATTTGTGTGATATTTTTGATTGACCATTACGATTTCTCTGCTGATTAGCAAATTTGTCTTAAAATGGTGCAGTCTGCTCTGTGCTCCTGAGTTCTGAGGGAACCCCAGGAATAAAAAAATCCAGATAAAACATTGGGTTCACCCAAACAGGTTTGAATTGCTGTTTATGCAATTGCTACAAGGTTTTTGAAGTTGCACAGGCTTCTTTTTGAGGATCTACTTAGAGGAAAATTGGCATACTTCCTGCTCACAGGTTTGCAACTCATAGTAAAGTTTCAACCGTGTTGTCTATTTTCAGGTTCTGAAACAGATGTTTATTTGTTGTTTCAGCATTGCAGTCCAGATGGTCCAGAGTGCCCTACAGCTTTCTTGGAGAGGCTGTGTTTCGAGATGAAGAAAGGATTTAGAGAAACAATGCTTCAGCTTGTACTGTCTCCAGTGAATTTGTTTCTGAATGACAATTATCAGGTAATCAGTCAGTGTTTGTGTGTCTGTTTTGTGGGAGTTGTGTTGATCTTAAAACCAAATTCTTTTTTGGTAGAAATTTTGTGTTGTGCAAAGTTTTTATTAAGGCTTGTGAATAATAAAAAAAATTCAATGCGTATTTTGTAAAAATCTTAATTTTTATCCAGATTCTAATTTTATTGACAAAATGAAAAAATAGGATAAAATTAGGCCAGTATTGCCTCTTTTCCAAGAATTGCCTTCCACTTCCTTGTCCTTTGCAGCGCCCTGCAGTGGACGAGGTGCTCCGGGAGGGTCACATCAGCCTGTCGGGCCTGCAGCTCCGTGCTCATGCCATGTTCTCTGCAGAAGGGCTGCCCCTGGGAAGTGACACTTTGGAATATGCCTGGCTGATAGATGTGCAGGCTGGAAGCCTCACAGCCAAAGTGACAGCACCGCAGGTACCATCTAGAAACCGTTCTGAAGTATTGAAGGATCACCCTTTTTCTTCTGGGTGAAACTGGTGCAGCGTGGATTTCTGGAAAGCGCGTGGTCTGTGCATCTGTGCCTTAAGTAACCTTTACTTTATAGCTTTAAAATCTAATAATTTCTCTAAAGGGACAGGAGATGCCAAACGAGTCATTGTCACAGTCACGTTTTAAAGTAGGAGGCAAATGAGATCATTAGTGGGAGTGTAGTACGGACAGGCCTCAGGAGTAGCTGCTCACTGCATAAATTCTGCTGCTTGGTCCCACTGGAACATAGTTTGCTTTCCCAGTATTGCACTTTCTTAGGTCATTCTTAGCACTAACCCCTTTTAATTTTGCAATTTATGTTACATTTGTCTTTCCAGCTAGGTGAATGGCTCCAAGTATACAACAGGCAGATCATTTTGATTTATTTCTGGTGTGGTGTGCCAGATCTTTAAAGAAGGGTTGCTTTGCCAATGTATTCTGAGGCATAAGAAAAGTACATACATTCTATTTAGTAGTTATTATTTACTTTATTTATTTTTAAATTTTTAAGACACTTCTACATCTCTTCTTCCTCTAAACATTGGCATTATTTTCTAGGATTAAACACAGATTTCATTAGGAGACTTCTGCAGCAAATAAAATCAAAATAAGGCGTACAAGCAAGTTTAGTAAATCTAAGGAATAGACATTTTCTTGCCAGGTACACAGACATTTGTGGTGGTACTTCCCAAAATGCTGCCACTGATTTAGATGATCTGTAGTATTTGCTCCACTGCTCTATGGTTCAAAATTAAACTTAGTTGATTCAAAGTACTCCAAGGTTAAAGAACATTTCTAAATGCTTAAGGCAACCTAAGGATTTTCTTCCCTTATAAAGCCATTCTCAATTGTATGCATTGTGTAGGATTTTTGTTTTCTTTTTAGTTGTCAGCATTGCTATGGAGCAGAACTTGAATTTGCTGTTTCAGGTTCATTGGCTTTTTTCCTTCCATAATTTGATGTATTGCAAGAATTTGGGAAGGGACTACACTGAACAGAGGAGGAGAGATTTTGTGCAGGACAGTCATAGCTATATCAAATCCCATTCAAATTACTGCTGATTTTTAAGTGCCCTTTCCTTTGGCAAGCCAAAGAAAACCCATTTCCCTCTCATTATTATGAGACATACAGTCATGAATCATTTCCTTTATGAGCGAGCTAACTATATAAAAGACTTATATCAACAATAGGCTAATTACTAGGTCTAGTAAGAATCAGCAGTGTTTTGTTAAGCCAGTTTCCTCCTGTGCTTTCTAAATGTAACTTTGTTGCTTTTATTCAAGCAAATCTGACATTTAAATTATGAATGGTAATGAAGTACCTTGAGGTATTCTTTGTGATAAAGTGTGGGGAGCTCTGTCTTTACAATGAAGTTCCCAGCTGACTGTAAGAGGAAAAGCTGCTGCCTTTTATTAAGAAATAATTTAGGAAATTGTTTAATGTCACCGTGCTTTTCCGTGAGAAAGTACAGACTTGCATCTTGTGGTGCACACAGGAATATAAATCAGCTTTGAGTAGCAGGAAGGTGCTGCAGCCAGGAGGGTGTGGTGAGGCCTCCTGCTCACGTCCCAGCCCTTGGGGTTGTTCTCTGTTCTCCGTTGGGCACCACAAGTCCATTTTGTGTGGGTGGTGATGGACGACGTGCTGTTGTTTGCTCACAGCTCGCCTGTCTTCTGGAGTGGGGGCAGACCTTTGTGTTCCACGTGGTGTGCCGGGAGTTTGAGCTGGAGCGGCCCAAATCCGTAATCCTATGCCAGCACGGCATCGATCGCCGCTTTTGTGACCCAAAGGTACCTTTTCATCCGTCTTTACTGCTCTCTGTATGTGCACAGGTTCTCTGGAACAGTTCAGAGATCCAGCCTTAATGTTACTAAGACACGTGGAGTATAGTGAGGGTTGGATGTTAAACACAACATAAATGAAAGGATTGGCACAAATTAAGCTCCTAATGGACGTTGATGTATTTTTTTCCTTTCTTCTTTCTTTTCCCTTTTTCTTCAGATGAACTCTGTGCCTGGGCCGTGCCCGACGTCTGATGACTTAAAGTACACGATGACACGCTTAGCCATGGATGGAGCAGATCTGTATGTGGTAGAACATGGCTGTGCCACCAATATCAAGGTAAAAATATTTCTCTTAACAGCAATTAAAATACTTTGTTGATAGAGATATTTGTATTTTTTGATAGAATATCTACCTGAATTAATGGCTTGCTTGCGTGCAGTGGACTAAGCAGAATTTCTAAAACTTTAAGGGATAAAACATCATCATAGACTGGACCAGGAGTAGGCTTCTACTTATTTGGCTTCTACTTATTAATCCCATTAATTATGTTGGAAAAGGATAAGGAGGAGTATGTGTCTCCTGAAATAAAAGTGGAAGCTGCAGGATTGGTGTAAAATAATTTAGAACACACCGGGCAACATAAATCTCAGTGTTTGTACCTGAGAGCTGATAAGAACTTGTGCTGTGAATAAGTAATTCAGCAAATGGAAATGATTGATATGGATCATGTACAAGTCAGTGCTGAATAACTCATGATCCTCTTGTGTGAATTTAGATGTGTCTTTGGCAGAGAAGGGAGAAGTGTTTGTGCCACTGCCTGACTGAATCCTCTGTTCAAAAAGGGCTGTGCAGAGAAGAGCTGATATTCTCTCCATTATCCTACTGTACAGGAAAAAAAGAGAATAGTTTACTCAGTGTAACAAAATATAAGTTTATAGTAGTTGAGTTACAGTAACAACAGAAAAGAAGAAAACTGCCATGCTGACATAACTGAGTAGTGATTGTGCTGTTAGTTAATAAATGTGGTTTTAAATGGTAGACTTGAAATTAAAACTTTTGGGCACAGCTTCACATTATGAGCAAGAATCTAACTAAAGGGCAGTGGTAATTATTTTAGACATTTTTTTAATGACGTGCTATCTCATCATTTGAATGACTTGCTGCCCTGTGGCAGTAAAATAAAGGTTTCAGCCTCCAAATTCTTTTGAATCCAATATTAAAAAGCGCCATCATAAATATTAACAGTGTCTGCCGGCATAAATATGAATGGCAGTATTTTCAAAGGCAGCTTAATAACCTGAACCACTCTAGAAAATTATATCCTGAATGTGTTTCATTCAAAATAAAAAAAAAAAAGAGAAGGTTTTCAGTGGTCCTTTATAATCTGTGACGGAGATGAGAAGTAATAATTTAATATTAACCCTGGGGGGGTAGCTCTTCCATGGCTGGGTTATCTCTCTGCTTTCCTTGTTTTAGAGTTGGAAAACTCGATCTGAAATTTCAGGTGCTTCATGGTGACATTTTGGAGAGAACTCAAGCTGTGCAGGAAACTTGGTCCAATGTCTTCAGATTATTTGAAGTTTGAAGACTAAGCAAGTTGGAAAGTTTCAGATTTCTTGGGTTTTAGTTGGCAGTGAAGAAGTTAATGATTTAAGTTTTTTAAAATTTCATTACAACATCTATTGACAGTTGTTTTCTGTTTTGATCTGTTTACAAAAGGATACTGCTAAGTAAATATTTTTTTTTTGTAATGTAAAAAGTGGCTGAGATTAATTTCTAAGTTGCCTTCTTTTATGTGTGTGCTGACCTGCATATAAAACTGCCTCCCCAGAGAGAAGTTTACTGAGATCTTTTTGGGCTGTAATATGGGATGTGTTAACTGGTTTAAGGCCGTTCTTCTTTAGTTTCACTTACAAATTGTCAGAATTTCTGTTGAAATCCTGTTTTCAGATGGGTGCCATACGCATTGCAAACTGCAACCTCCACAACCAGTCCGTCGGGGAAGGCGTCAGCGCTGCCATCCAGGACCTTCAGCTCAGACAATACGTCGAGCAGGTGAACAACTGCAGAGCTGGCCTCCAGCCAATATTGAGGAGGGCGTATTGGCTGGAAGCTGGCTCTGTCAACCTGGGCCTCGTCACTGCTGACATCGCTTTAGCTGCAGATCATCCTTCTAAACACGAAGTGCAGAGGCATTTCTTGGAAACGCACGATAACCGAACCAAGAGGTGGGAGATGCGGTTGAGGGAGGTGCATTTAAAGGGGTATCTTTTAATCTTGCTTTTGCTGAGCTTCAGCGTGGTCATGTTTTTGTTTTGTTTTCTGCTCTTCTGCCTCGTGTAGGTTGTGGTTTTTGTGGCCTGATGATAATTTGAGAAATAAGAGAAGCAAGAACAAGTGTGGCTGTCTCGGTGGCTGTCGATTCTTCGGCGGCACCTTAACGGGACTGGATTTTTTCAAACTTGAGGAACTGACGCCTTCAAGCAGCTCTGCTTTCTCAAGCACAAGTGCAGAATCTGATATGTTTTATGGGCAGTCTTTACTGCAGCCAGGAGAATGGATAATTACTAAGGAGATTCCTAAAATTTTAGATGGTGAGAATGTACTGTACTGTATTTTTACTCTATTTTGCCCAAAAGTATAATTTCTTAACTTTTTGCTATTTGTAGTGTTTATGAATCTGGTTAATAAGTAGAACTGCTTGTGTTCATGTGGCCTGGCCCCTTCTAAGAGCAGATACGGCTTGAGCAATCTTTCATATGCTGGATTTTTATATTAACATGTAACTCCTTTCTGAATAAAAAGGAGTTTTTTGACTTGTGTCTGTTCTGTGTATATAAAAGGCAGCTGACCAAGACAATCTGATGTTTTGCTGCCATGATTTTATTCATTTTTGTCAGTACAACATGCTAGGATGTGCATGCATTTCAAACCTAGGGCTTTTATTTAATAATGATTTTTATTTCGGTGGGCAGGGAAGAGTCCACTGCAACTGTGTTATCAGATATTCAGTTTTGCTTTTCCGTCCCTGATCCTAGGTAAAGCAAATGGTGTCAAAAGAAAAGATTGGGACTGCAGATCTGTGGGGATAGAAATGGAAAGGAAAGCTCAACACCTGAGCCTCCAAGTGCCACTGCGCTCCCACAGCTCCTCATCCTCTTCGGAGGAAACGAGCAGCTCCAGTGCTGCCCTGCCCTTGCTTGCAGGGGAGAAGGACAGCCCCTCATCCACTGCTGAGGATCACCTGGGGCAGAAGGAGTTCCTGCCCAGTGCAAAAAGGGAAGATGCTCATGGAAGGTTAGTACTCCTGTCCAAGTAGGTGCATAATTCAACTCTTGAATGCTCTAAGATGTAAGAGAAGCCTTCGATTTAGCAATTTTTAAAGCTGAAAAATGGTGCTGCTGAAATTCATTTCCTGGTTTGAATGCCAGTTTGGGTCCCTTATAGGGGATGGTTACCTGATTAGGGTAGAAAATCCAGCATGTAAAGACACCAGCACTTGCTATAAAACGTTTGGGTTTACATCCTCTATATGTAGACAAGTGGCAGAATTCAGTTTGCAACCAGCATTATGAAAATAATGGCTCCACTAATAGAAAGTCACAGAATCACTGATGCATTTGACAGCTCTTACAGTGTAGGAAGAGAAGCATTAGCAATGCAATAAGCAAGTGAAGTGTTTATTTTCCTTCTCAGTGTGGCAGTGGAGGGTGCAGAGGGCCGGCCTGCATCCCCTGGCCCCCAGGAGAGGCCTGTGGGCCAGTCTCCCATGAGATCCCCACTGAAAAGACAAGCATCCGTGTGCTCCACCCGGCTCGGCAGCACCAAGAGCCTCACGGCAGCGTTCTACGGAGACAAGCAGCCCGTCCCTGTGGGAGTGCAGTTCAGCAGTGATGTGTCCCGCAGCGATGAGAACGTCCTGGACTCCCCAAAGCAGAGGAGGAGCTTTGGCTCTTTCCCCTACACTCCGTCAGCAGATTCAAACTCATTCCACCAGTACCGCTCGATGGATTCCAGCATGTCCATGGCGGATAGCGAGGCTTATTTTTCAGCTGCGGAAGAGTTTGAGCCAATAAGCAGTGATGAAGGTCCAGGAACCTATCCAGGGAGGAAGAAGAGAAAAAAGCAAGCTCAGAAAACTGAATACAGTAGGGGGTCTATTTATCACAGTGTGGAAGGGCCCTTAACAAGCACAATCCATGGAGAAATTAGTCAAGATATGAAAACGTTGCCAATTAAGACTCATCCTTCCCAGGCTTCATTTGTTTCAGCTCTGGGAGGAGATGATGAGCACGTTGACAACATGTATGTCCTGGACTCTGAGAAGACTGTGGAACGTGAGCAAATAACTTCCCAGCAGCCTGTAATGGCATGCTACCAAAATTACCTGACACAGTTCCAGGTGATCAACTGGTCAGTAAAGCATCCAACTAACAAAAGAACTTCCAAATCCTCATTACATCGCCCTTTAGACCTTGACACACCAACGAGTGAAGAAAGTTCCTCATCTTTTGAGCAACTCTCTGTCCCAACTTTTAAGGTATGGAAGATGGAGGAGTAGAGAAAGGAGTAAAAGTTCAAAATAACTTAAAACGGCTTAGTAGCAGTTGTGTGAATAAGCTACAAGAAACTTGAATTTTCTTTGCTTTTAGTTAAGGAATACCTTGAATTTCTGACTTCAGACCATGGGGCTGAGTGGCTGGGAGGTTGTGGGCAAAAAAGTATGGAGTTAGACTTCTGTGGACGTGTGTTCTGAATTATCGTTGTTGCACTAAAAACTGGTGCCTGTTGAGTGCTGTACAGCTGAAGGGTATTTATGTGAATTTTGTTTAAAATATGTTATACAAAGCTGCACTAGCAGTACATTTAATACTGATAAAGTATAACTCAGGCTCTCAGTGCTTTATTTCAAAATAAAATTGCAACTAAGATTTAGGAAATGATTTTTTTTTAATGATCTGAGCGTGCATGCTTAAGGAAGGAGCTGAAATGAAATACATGAAAATTAATGGAAATTACTTGATAGAAAAATAAGTGTTTGAGCTCGGGAATTGAATGTATCGTTTTGCAGAAAAGGTTTGTGTTCATGCAAACCTTTTGTTGATTGGTATTTGAAGGGGTTTTTTTTAAAAACAGTGAGTCAATGTTTATGTAAATGCTGTGTAATCTGATTTTTCAAGGAATTAAAAAAGTAAACCTAGGAGTTCCTGTATCCTATATTTGAGAATCTGCTTCTAAGGGATTCTTTTAAGAAAAACAGCTTTAAGGGGAATTTTTAAAGATTCCTTGGTTGGGGGTTTTTTCATATATGGAAGAAATGTAATAAATTTCTTTGCACTTTTATCTTAGATTGTTAAACAGGGTCTCACAGCTAATTCATTACTGGACAGAGGCATGCAGCTTACGGGATCAACATCTAAGTAAGTTGAACACAGCCTGACATTATTAGCATATTTTTTAAGAGTAGGATTTTCCTGATACTCCTCTTAAATATTTTGGCTCCTGTTAGCCCTTTCAAAATTTGATTTACAGCAGTGGTTTTCAGTACCAGATCTATTTCAGAACAGATCGTTCTATTATGAAATATTCGGGTTTGGTCAAAAAGAAAGTACACAGTGCAAGCATTGAATTATTTCACTTGTACATTTTCAAGATTACAAATGGTGATTCAATTTAGATGAATTTGGAGGTGCTAATGGCAAGTGTCCATTTCATTGCCAGAAGCTGAACTTGAATTAAGGGAGGGCCTTGCCCTGGGATTACATTTGTATACTTTCTAAGCTATATGGTAGAAGAAACCTGCCATTATGTGGATTTTATTAAGAATTAAAATGATACCAGAACACTTCTGCATTTGTTTTACAAAGCCTGATCGTGAATGTGTATTTAACTTGTTTAGCACACCTTACACTCCTTTGGATAAGAAATCTGCAGAGAATACAGATGATGAAACAATAACAGAGGAATGGACGTTGGATCACCCGGTCTTCCAGACACGGACAACGGCAATAGTGGAAGTAAAAGGAACTGTAGACGTAGTTCTGACTCCTCTTGTAGCAGAGGCACTGGATAGGTAATTTTATTTTGATGATACTAAAATTGTCTAAAACACAGCTGTTCTGTTCAGCAAAAGCTTATTTAAAAGGATTGAATAATGCGGCTGATGGAACAGCAGGGCCTGGTGCCCAGCGGATGTAATTCTGCATTTCCTGTGAGGTAGCTGGAAGAATGGGAAGTGCCCTTTGTGTCTGTCAGCGCTTATTTTTTCCTCTGTAGTGTTAATTACACGTGGTTGATGGTGTGCCATGTGAAACTGGGAGTTTAAATGGTCTCTTGTGGCTGTTTTCCCCTCCCAGGTACATCGAGGCCATGGTGCACTGTGCCAGCTCCCGGCACCCGGCAGCGATCGTGGATGACCTGCACTGCAAAGTCCTGCGGGATGCTGTGCAGAACAGCAAGACCAGCTTCTCAGAAAATGTGAGGAAGGCACAAGGGAAATCCACCCGGATTTGAGAGAATGCTCTTTTCTGTATCTTACATAGAAAGAGATTGAATTTACTTTTTTGAGATGTAGTAGCTAAATGCTCTATTAATTTGGAATACATACTTACATGCATTTTTATAATCAACTCTTACATATTGTCTTTCACTGTCCAGAAATCTCTTCCAGGATTGAAGTTTTTCTGTTTTGGATGGTCTAGTTCATAGCTACAGTAATTTACATGAGAACAAATCACACATTCTGTTCTTCGAAATTACTATAACTGATATTCTTAAGCATTACATTCATTTCAGTGAGACGTTATTTATTATTTTACAGTAGTTAGGGAGAGCTGTGAAAGTGCCTGTGGGTTTTTTTGCAGTTCATCTGAGACCTTAAGAAATTAATTTAACTGAAAAAGAATTGTATGGTAGTTCTACAGAATTAGGAGTTCTTTCTGTCCAATGTAATGACCATATTTATATTTTATGATTTCTTAGATTTCACAGTGTAGTGGACATTAATAATTTGCTTCATAGTAAGTTGTTTTATGTAATTTACATGTGTAGACCTCAAGCTTTCAGCCAGAGTCTGGTTGTTAAAGATTACTACAGAGTGGCACTGCTGCCCTTATGGTTTTAGACCTACTGTACCTCTAAGTGCTGCAGCCCTTGTTCTGGAAATTGTGCTTAATTGCTTTAAATAAAGTCAGAACCTCTTGCTGCTTCAGTGCTAATAAAATATCCTGTTACTCCTGAGCTCAGCAGGTCTTGAGTTTGTGCTAATAAATTATTTTTCTCCCCTCTGCAAGTTATCTTCGAAGCAGGACATCAGAGGAACAAAAATAGACACCACCACTACAGGAACAACAAACCAGGGACCAGCACAGACCAATCTCTCGCTTAAGCAAGATAATGTGACAATTAAAGGTCTTCAGGCCAATGTTACAGTTCCAAAGGTAACAACTTTTTGTTTAGCTTATCAGTAGAAAAGTGCCTCTCAAAATGACCCTTCTTTTCCATCCCTGTTTGTTCCCCAAAAGCTGAAGTGAGGCTATGCATTTGTGCTAGAGAACTGAAGTTTTGAGTAGGATAGGCTGTTTTGAAGCTGCTTAATTTTATGATGGTAGATGTGCAGTAGTTAAATATCAACCACTATAGGGGTAACTGGCTGCCACATTTTTAAATTATGTTCTAGGTGTGATGGCTGTATTTTTCTTTTTACTGAGAGTGTAAGACAAGATTGTATCAGAAATTTGTGATGAATGTAACATGCTTTTCTAAATGTCTTTACTCTCTGATGGAATTCCCTGTACAGGTGAACCTGTGTTTGCTACAAGCATCTGTGGAAGAATCCCCAGGAGTTTCTTCCAGCAAAACCGTGACTCACGTTTCCTTAGTAGCTTTGTGTTTTGATAGAATTGCTACTCAAGTTCGTATGAACAGGTGAGAATAGTACATGTCACTACTTGTCATAACCTTTAGACATATTTCATATCATTATTTTTGTTTATCTTGAGATTTGCTTAACTGTTTTTTCCTCCCTGATATTGAAAAGGGGTATAGTTGAGGAGACTTCCACCAATGCAGAAACTGGGAGGAATTCTGTGACATTTGATCGTTACATCCAAACCAGCAAAATGCAGCCCCAGTCTTCTGGCTCACTGAGATCCAATTCTGGAGCAGAAAAAGGAAAAGAAATTGCTGCTAAATTGAACATCCATCGTGTTCATGGACAGCTTAGAGGTCTTGATACAACAGGTATTAAACAATATTAAAATGTGGAAATGTCAGCTTTCATAGAATCAACTGGTTAGAGTTGGTCTTTATCTTGTAGTTTGGTTGTGGGCTTTTTATCAACAGATAAAAAGCCACTTGCACCTGAAGTTTTTGCAGATACTTGAAAAATAAGTTTAGGAGGAATTATTTTCTGTTATTCCACTAAGTGCTAGATTTAAACTTAGGCAGACTAAAAACTGTCTAGACAAGCTTGTAAGCAGTTTGTGTGGCACATGTGTCGCACTGTAAATATTGACCTGCACTGCTGGAATTTGAGGCCTGAGCTCCCTTCCTCCCAGCTGATCTCTTTTCAGCTATCATTTTTTGTCATCTTAGGCAGGGAATGAATTACCCTTATTTCCTTTCTTAGTTGTTTCTAACACTTTAAATAATGTGCCTGTAGCACCAGCAATTTCAGCATGACAACCTGTAGATTTTTAACTATAATGACTCTAAAACTGACAATGAGGTCTACCCAATTGACTTCCTTGTTTGTGTTAAGGAAATGTCTTCAAGAAGCTGTGAATTAAATTTTCCTATAACTCTTGATCATGGAAAAACTAACTAGGAAAAGATGACCAAAAGTAGAGGCAGTTTTTGTTCAACTGATTCAATTTTGGTGGAATCTATACCAATTTTTACTCTGTCCCATGAGGAACAGGAGTCTTTAGACATGAGGAAGTGCTCTGTAAAGCCAGTATGATTAAAAAATACACAATAAATAAATAAACAACAAACCCCCACTGCTGTGCAAAGATGAGTGAGCAAATGAAATTGGGGTAAAACAAAAGCAGTAAGAGAACACTGAAATGGTGTCCTCCATTTTTACTTAGCTATGGGTAGAATCTTAGCAATAGTGCCCTGTATCAGGTATGCTGCAGATGTTCAGGAGGGACAGTTTTGGAGTTCTAACCAAGAAAAGTCATCATCTTCTATTTAAAAGGTTTGAGAAAGGCCTTTCTGCAGATCTTAGCATTTCATGTATACTTCAAAAGTGGATGCAGTTAGAAAGTGGAGGCAGAGAGTAAGGATTAGAAGGGCTATAAAGTGACTCAGTGTAGTTCTTTTTGTGAGATATTCGACATTTAGGTGTAAAATGATTTAAAGTGTTGCTCAGTCCTTGGTTTTTTTTCCAAATTTAAAAATTATCCTGCCTGTATTAACATACCAGGAGCAAGGCTTTTTTTTGCCCTCTTTCTATGCTTCTTTTTCTTGCTTGTGCTTCAGCTCCAAACTTTCTCTTTTTTCCCCTCTCTTGATTGAGGAATACTAAAGGGATAAGTCCCCCAAAACACTCTTAACTTCAGAGAGCTGTTTGCAGATGTAAAGTTTTTTCCATTTTGTAACAAAGTAGTAAATATTATTTATTTTCACAGATATTGGAACTTGTGCAATAACAGCCATTCCTTTTGGGAAATCAAAAGTTCTTTTTACTTTGGAAGAGTTGGATGAGTTTGCTTTCGTGGATGAAACTGATCAACAAGCTGTTCCAGATGTAGCTCGAATTGGTCCTAGTCAAGAGAAGTGGGGTTGGATAATGTTTGAGTGTGGAATTGAAAATTTAACTATAAAAGGTAAAGCTTTTAAAAGCTTTATATTATTTTGTTTTATGAGATTACTGCCAATTCTGTTGTTAGGTCTTCATGTTTAGCAATTTTTTGATTAGAAATTGTTGAATCTAGGTGATACTGAATAGTACATGTCTGTGGTAAATAAATTTCATAGGTTATACAATAAAGACATTTATAGTTGTACCGCATATATACACATTATACAACATATATAGTTGTATAGTGTGTGAAATAATTTCGTATGAACTGGTTTAATCAGTTTCTGAGCTTGAAGTGAAGGTTGAAATTGATGTTTTCACTAATCACTTAAATCCTGACTTTACCCACAGTAAGTGCATTTTAGAGCCAGAGTTATGCTCTGGGAGGGGAAAGCTAGCTTCAGAAAGGAAATAAAAAGTACATATGTATTTTCTATCATCCAATTTATTTTTTTCAGAGAATAGTGTTTAAAAACAGTCTTTATGTGAGTACTCTTCATCTACCTGTAACAAACCATCAGGAGCTCGAAATGGTAGTGATAAATTGTTGTATAAAATGGTGATGCATCTTGTTTAACCAAAACCATGTGTATTTCTCTGCTTAAGTGCCAATCTTTTCTATGGGACATAACTTACAGATGTTTACGTGCCGCCAGCCTTTACAGTCTAGGTACTTTTACAGGGGGAAGACAGTCTGGGGCAGTGTTGTATAACACATTTGGAGTCATGGGTAAATCAAGAGACACAGAGAGAGGTGGATTGCTTGCATCAAACAACTCTTCAGATTCCCCCACTGGTAGTGGTTACAACACTGATGTGTCTGAAGATAACCTCCCTTGTGACAGAATAAGTCCCTCTTCAGATATTAATGGAAATTCAGTTTCAGATGAGCAGGTACGTTCATACTGGGTAGAGATGATCGGTCACTCATCCTGTCTGCTTAGACACTAAACTTCCAGCTTTCTGCAGGATCCCTTGGGAGGATTAGTGGACAGCATTTAGTTTTTTTTTCTTTGCCTAAATTCCTGTGAAACAATTTTTTGTGCTTATAGTATGGTATGTTAGTGCGTTTCAGTGTAATAGTTTTGGAAAACAATTTCACTTCTGACTTTGTGATTCCTTTTTTTTCTTAAGGATGAAGGTGTTGAATCTGATGATCTGAAAAAAGATATCCCCCTGATGCCTCCTCCCCCTGATTCCTGCAGCATGAAGTTGACAATCAAAGAAATTTGGTTTAGTTTTGCAGCCCCCACCAATGTGCGCTCCCCAGCCCATATATATTCAAGGTATAATTTTACCTAATTTAAAAGAAAGAAAATGACAGTTCTGCTTTGTTAAGGTGCATTTGTATGTGATAGATTCTGAATGGAATTTCAATAATTTTTGGAGTTTCTCTGGAAGTGAAAATTTTGGGGTTTGTATATATCACAGTAACACTTGTTTCAGTTTTTTTTATTGTAATTTCTGTGGAAGTGCTGCTAGAAAATTCTTAGCTAGACATGATTAAAAGAAGAAAAAAGTAAGAGTAAAAAACCCAAATGAAAAAAAAAGCTCTTACTAACAACTTCTGGTGAGATGGAAATGCGTGAAGGAGAAAGGCAAGGGAGGGTATTTGTTTTGAGTAGGTGAGATGCTAGTGAAGAGAACAGTTCAGTGCTGTTGGTATTCAACCTGATATCATCCATGATCTTACTGCCACTGCACTATAAAGTTCAAGATACATCTTTCTAAGATGAGTTTTTCAGAGCCATGAAATAGAAAATACTCTGCTGGTACTCTTGCCTCAGTCCTTTAGCAAAAGTCCTTCATGACAAGTAACAGTTCATGTGGGATTCAGTCAGTGATGAGAATTTCAAACTGTGTGATTTCAGTAGGGAATCAAATAGGAAAAGGAAGGAATAGCAGTAGCAAAAGTGGGAAGAATCATGAGTGTGTGGGTGAGTAAAACAAAAATTGCCTTAGGTACTTCTTGCCAGTTTTTGTTATCTGGGCAATAAATCTGTGTTCATTACTTTGCATCAATATCCCACCTCATTTGACTGTCGTTCATAACAGCATCAGAAAATCCTGCTGATGGCTGCTGCTGCCTGTGAACACCCCTTTCTCTTTATTTTTCTCCACAGGCAGCTGAACCTCCTGAGCACTGCAACGCCTGCAGTTGGTGCTTGGCTTGTTCCCATCGATCAAGTGAAGTCATCATTAAATAAACTGGAAACTGAAGGAACCCTGCGAATCTGTGCAGTTATGGGGTGCATTATGACAGAAGCTCTAGAGGTAAATCAGCTTTATAAAATCGAAGAGCATATCAGAACAGGACAATGTGATAGGTAATACATAGTTTTTGGAATTCTGGATATTTTCAATTCTGGCAAACTTGGACCATCTCTTGTGAAGCTTTGGAATTGGTCACAAGAATTCAGTAGCTGTGCTTTTTGTACACAGTCTAAATTTCAGAGCTGCTACTGGTGAGTGAATCTCCAGGTAAAATAAGACTAAGAAATATGGCTGTAGTGCCTGGTATATTTTATGAAATATTTTTGTTTGCTGTTGGTTTGATTGGCACCATCTAGTGGGAAGATTTTGAGGTGATACCCATGCTGAGATCCTGTCTTGCATTGTGAGATGGATGACCTGAGTGTGAGGCTGGTTTTCTGCTCTGCGTAAAAATTATCCTTTGCAGCGGTCTCTTATTCTTACCTCCCTTCCTATTTATTTTTCCTACCCTCTTTCTAGCATTAAACCAAATTAGAAGAAGTGCCTTTGTTGTCTTTAACTAGGAATAAAAAGTTTCTTTGCAAATTGCAGCTGGCTTTGCATATATGTCTATTAGTCAGAAGTAACTTTATAAGGTCTGCAATTGGAATCCAGGCTTTTCTTTTATTGCTTCATGTAAATAAATAGGCATCAAGAATGATTTTTCACATACACTATTTCAAATAAGGTTGGTACCCATGAGGCGAATCTTTGTTGCCAAAGTTCAAAATGGGGTTAGAAGTTTGTTGTGTCGTAGGTGAAATCTTGTCATTGATGCTTTGTTTGCAAGTATGTTCATATGTTGAAAATGTTTTTATTTTAATCT
The DNA here is from genome assembly GCA_013398115.1 of Falcunculus frontatus. Lineage (NCBI taxonomy): Eukaryota > Metazoa > Chordata > Aves > Passeriformes > Falcunculus > Falcunculus frontatus. The sequence continues at coordinate 113,406 of VZRV01000959.1, forward strand.
AGAATAAAAGTGTGCACTTTCCTCTGAGAAGCAAATACAACAGGCTTACCAAAGTGGCTCGTTTCTTGCAAGAAAATCCTTCTTGTTTACTCTGTAATATATTGCACCATTACCTTCATCAAGCAAATTACTCCATTATTGAGGATGCCACCATGGTGAGTTACCCAGGAAAACTGGAAATATCTCAGTCTTTTAGTTTCAAATGTGCCAATTCTAATGTCTTAAATTTGACAACAGTTTGAGGAAGGTTATCAAACAAGAAAATATAGCCCAAACTCATCTGCACCTTTAAATTGATAAGTAGATATTGTTTCTCTCACTTCATTTTCTTTGACATCTGGTATTTTTGTTATGGCCTGTATATATGCATCATGTTTATCAAACTATTTTATTAGTAAATACATGAGAGATCATAAACCAAAAAGGCATGCCTTTAAAACTGTATATGGCTTTTAAAATCAGATTTCTTTCCCTCTCTATTATATTTCAATAGCCTTTTTATAAGATTTCATTTTTCATAGTTTTAAAATTGAGTAAATCTCAATTACTGAGGCAAGTGCATGAACTGGTTAGTTTATCCCAAATTCTCTCCTTGGAACTAGTTTTCATGTCTTCTAGAAACACTGGGATAATGCAGACAGTTTAAGGAAGGAACCAGAATTGTACAAACTTTAGGGCTTAAGAATCAGATCTTTTTCTTGATGGCTTTAGAATATAAATGTCTGGATTGTAGTGGAAAATAGTTATTTGAACAAACATCAGGCATAAGGAGGAGTGTTTATTCCCGATTTTGTGTCATTTTCATAATCCAATTCCACAGCTGTCAGATTTAAACACTTTGGTTTACAGCATATTCAGCTGAGAGCCAGTGATCAGGAATAGCACAATTTGTGGCACAAATAGCACAGTTTGATTTGTGGTCAAAATAACAAGCTTTTGTTTTCTTTAGGATAATTCAGTGATGTAATCAAAACAATCCCTATATTTGGCCTGAAATTTATGTTCTTAAAATGATGCTTATGAACAATGGATAAAAACATCATCTTTTTAATTTCAGTTCTGTTTGTACAGAGTTACTATCAATCTTAGCCCATAGTTCAGAGCCTTAAAATTACTCAAGTACTTTTAGCTTCATATTTAAGAAACCTGCTTCCTGTTGTTTATTTTTGGCCCCTTGGGCTAGATCCTCAGGTCATGTAGATAAATGTATTTACTGTGTTGAATGAAGCTATAATTTTTATCTCTCAGCTTTTTGGCTTCTTGCTTGATGTGTTATGGTGCCAACATGTTTGTCATAAGCCTCTTAAGCACAGAGGTTTAAGAGAGCTTTGACTTTTTCTCCACTCCAATTTACTTCCGAATGCTGTGATATGAATTTTAAATTTTTTTTTGATTTAAAGAGTGATGGCCTTCCTGCCTTAGTGACCTTAAAGAAAGGTCTGGTTGCCTTAGCAAGGCAGTGGATGAAGTTCATTGTGGTAACCCCAGCCTTTAAAGGAGTCAGCTTGCACAGACCTACCCAGCCAATGAAACTGCAGCCAAATGCCTGCCACGAGCATGAGGATGGCCTTGGATTGGACAATGGAGGGGGTCTTCAGAGTGACACGAGTGCTGATGGAGCAGAGTTTGAATTTGATGCAGGTATTTTTGTGTTATTGTCTCCATAAAAATGTATAGGGACAAGCAGGTCCTCTCAGAGCATTTGTATCTTCTTTAGTTTTAATGCTTGAGCACATTATAGTCTCCTTTTTTAGAATTACCAAGCTGCTTTTTTTCTGTCACCTTCCTTCTGAAGCTGCTGCTAACAATGGTAATTACAGTATTACAATAATTAGTGCTTCTTCAGGGAAAACCAAAACAGGAGACCTCTCTTTTTTCTCATCTTTTGTCTTGTTATTTCCTGCACAAAATAAATCAACTTAACTATTTGCTACCTTTCAATTAAAAGCCAGGCAGCAGTTATCAGCTTTAAGAGAGCAAACCCAAAGATGTTTTTGTGAGAAACTTGTATGTAATCATACAGTATAATGGAAGTTTTTGCCCCCTTCTCTCAAATATCTGTTTTGATGAAGCAGAAACACTTTGGCTTATTAAACAAAACCCAGCAGACACATGTCTGAGGTGTTCTTATTTGTCTGTAAATCAGACAACTCTCTGTAGGTGTGTGTCGGCACTTGGAAGTTCATGACTGCTTGTAGATGAATGTGCCTGATAATAGATGATCTTGGTTCTCCAAATATAAATATATATATATATATATATGAGGACCACTGTTTGCTTGGGTGCAGCTACTGTGAGCGAGCACACGATGCTCCTGGAAGGAACAGCCAATCGCCCTCCCCCTGCCAGCGCCTCCTCCGGGCCTGTCACTGGTGCTGAGATCATGAGGAAGTTGTCCAAGACTCACACTCACAGTGATTCTGTGCTGAAAATAAAGGTAGGTGTGCAGGGCCGGGCACCAGGGCGAAGTGAGTTGTAGCTGGCCTGTTCAGGAGCAGTTCTGTAGCTGCAGATGAATAAATGCCGTGTCTAAAAGGTAACAATAATTATAACACATGGAAGATCTGCTCCTGATCTTACAGAAGGGATGCTCTATCGGTTGGCCTATATTCTACACCTATTCTTTGTTGTTTTTCTTGCCGATTAACTTCATGTGCATCATTTAAGGATGCACCTTAACCTTTCTAGGCCTTCTTTTGTTATTTATGGCAGCAGAAATGAGGATTAACTATCATGATACGAAATCTAAGACTGGCAAAGCTCTCCAGTAACTTGTAATAAAATAACTGTTCCAGCATCATATTCAGACCAAATGTTGCTTCCTTTTTGCAGTTTTCACAGTACTTAATTAATTTCTTTATTTTCTACACACAGGGCATCCATCCATATCATTCCTTGAGTTACACCAGTGGAGATACAGCTACAGATTCACCAGTGCACGTTGGCCGCTCCGGAATGGGAGTCAGGGAAAGTCCAAGGAAAGAAAGTCTGCTCAGCTATCTCACTGGGAGCTTTCCTAGCCTGCACAATCTTTTGGAAGGGACTCCCCAAAGAAGTACAACTGCAGTTAAAAGTAGCTCTCTAACAAGAACAGGTATGATGTAGCATAAGTGAGCCAGAGGGAGAAGAAATTGCAGCTAACAGAATAAATAAAATATTATTCCTTTTCTTAGTCTTGATTTTACTTAGCTTCAATTTTTGAGTCTTTTTGAATGAATAAGGTCATTTTTTCTTGACCTTGTAAGTAGCTCAAAAAGAGAGCTGAAACTCTCTTTCAGTAATATTTCAGTAACTTAGTTTACTATTGCATATGATAATTTGCAGATATTTAATAATGGTCTTAGGAACAAAAATTTTAGAAGTTTGAAACATTGAAATGTTTCCGCTCTATATTATTTTTCAGAGTGTATTGTTGCTGGTTTTTCTTTATATGTAAATTAAATACTATATATGATACTGTATTTTCTCTAAAACCTCTCTCCTTTGCTGTCAGGGACTGAGATATTGTTCAGAAAAAAAGGTATTTTGGTTTCTTAATGACTCCTTTCCTCTAATTAACAGTAGAGATGAGCAAATGCAAAGCCATGTGTAGTGTGACATCCATTAGTGCCATGTATAGCTTCTGTGGTAGCACCTGTAGTGCTGTTTGACACATAATTTAGTGGAAGAAACCTCGAGAAATAGGCTTATTTTTATAGTAAATAGGTTTAGTCCGTGAAATCGTGCCATGTTCCTTGTTTTTGCTGACTTGGATGCAACAAATGCTGCAGCTTCTGCTTTATCTGCACAGGAAATACTGTGGCCACAGACATGTTGTCTGAACACCCTTTGCTGTCTGAGCCCTCCTCTGTGAGTTTCTATAACTGGATGTCCAATGCTGTGGGCAACAGGGGGAGTGTCGTACAGGAGAGTCCGGCCACCAAGTCTGGACACAACAGCCTTCCAACAGGTATTGCTAATTTGCAGCTGAGTTTGAGATGGTTCTGGCTTGGCTATGCCTGTGTTTGCCATGTTCTGACTGAAAGTAATTGAGGGAGTGATTTATGTTCAACAGAACTTAACTGGTTGAAAATAGTACTTGTGGGACTTCCCAGCAAACTGGAAAATGAAAAAAATGTGATATAAGCAAAACAGTTGTTTTCATTTCCCTCACCCTGCCTCCAAAAATTAGGCTTTTTTTTTTTTACGCACGGAACCGTCAGTGTAGCTGCCAAAACCATGTGTAGCTGCCAAAAGTTAAGCCGTAAAATCATTTTCTGTTGCCGAGTTCCTTGGATTTTGTTGGCTATTTTGGATGTAATTTGCATATGCTTATTTTGTAATGTGTGCATTGGAATCCTTGCTCTTTCTCAGTTCAGTTGTGAGACTGAACATAAACATCTACTTTGAGGGTAACTTAGGAATGGGAAGTGGTTAACCTGGTGTTAGGGAATGAAGAAAAACCTATATTTCTGAAAGTCTTAGGTGTATTAAAGAAACAGATGTGTAACAATTTATTGCAGCTTTTTTATGTCTTGCCAGCCTGTCATCATTCAGACTTTTCAAATGTGGATCTTAATTTTCTTTTTCACTAACACTATACTTGAATCTTTTTTCTATTAACAGTCCTTCAGCTGTGCTATATTCATCTTAGGCAATAAGAAGTTGTTTCAGTTTGTTTTTAATATTGAACCAATAGTCTGATCCTACAAACATCATCGTGCTGTACATATTGGTGAATTGTTGTGGCTCCTCTGTAAACTAGAATGTGTTTCTCTGTAGAAAGATACTTTCTAAATCTTGAGTTGGAAAATCTCTACCTGTTCAGCAATATCAGGCTGTTTCTTTATCCTGAATGCCACCTTTGTGAGGTTACAGACCTCACTGTGGCTTGTGCATCTATATAATTAATGTTGCTGAACTAATGGAGTCGGTGGTGGTCAGATTTGCTGTGGTGTTAGTGTTCCATGGGTATTTATTTTCCAGGTGTGGCACCCAATCTTCCTACTATTCCCTCTGCTTCAGACTTCAACACAGTTCTGTCCAGTGACCAGAACACTCTGGATGGCACCCACTCGCAGCACAGCACCAGCCAGGATGATATTGCAGGAGTAGAAGAGGGCAACCAGGGCTTTCCTGCTGTCCAGCTGGCAGATGCACAGGTAACTGGGGTTGCACATCACCAAATGATGAGCAAGAATATGGAAGTAATCAAGGCCTTCATAACTAAATAGAACTGGGTTTTGTTTTGTAGGTTGTTTTCAAACCTCTGCTAAGTTACACGGGAATTCAGTCGCAGGATGCGATGCCCCTGTGCTACAGGATGTACTTTGGAGAGTACCTCTCTTTCTCAGGAACTCTGGACTGCCTCAGAGCAGATATTGTTGATTCAGACACAGCAAAGGAAAGGAAAAGCAAGCGAGCCCGAAGGTATGCCCTGAGAGGTTTAAAAATATGTGTATTGGTTAAAGAACAGAAATTAGACTTTTCATGATAACAGACTTCCAAAGCACTTTAGTAGGATAAGGAGCAGCCCTTTATTCTTCTAATCTTTCATTTTGTCTTCTTGTTAAAATAGTTTTTTTAATCTTCCTATGGAATGGTTTGGGAACTGTATTTGAATCTCAGCTGCTTTTGAAAATTGGAGATTGGGGAAGGAGGAGAGCTGGTGGGAATAATAGTGGGGGGGAATTTGAGTGGCTCTGAAATGGTGTTTAATAATTAATCCTGTAAATAATGATGTGACTTTTTGTGAAAATGCTGAATCTTCCCCCAGACCAATTTTGGGCAAGGATTCAGGATATAATGGAATGATTGCATGCCAAACTAGGTTTCATGGAACTGGATGATTGCTATGTTACTAGCACGCAGTATGAAACTGTAAAAGTTCATTTTATTATATTTAGAACTGCAGTAAAAAGGTGATAGCCTAAGGGAAATAAAAGGCTGGATTCAGTAAATTAGATGTAAGCTGTGTAAAAAATGTATTTGACTCTCACTCTCATAAAAAGCAACACAGTAATAACTTGTACCTTTCCTTTCCTTAGGCAAGGAGCTGTCAATCTTCCTCCTCTGGAATTCAAACCAGCTTTGATGTTAGAGACTTTCAGTATCAGCGCTGTGGTGATGGAGAAATCCATGTGCACCCCTCACAACTCCACCAACGCCCTCTCCTTCCACGACTTGAACAAGCGCTATTACAACACCTTCCACTGCAACTTCACCATTTCCTGCCAGTCCATCAGCCAGCACGTGGACATGGCCCTGGTGCGGCTCATCCATCAGTTCAGCACCATGGTTGACGATATCAAGGCCACGCAGACAGACATCAAACTGAGTAGGTACACGGCCGGCTCGGCCTCCCCGACCCCCACCTTCAAAACCCGCAAGCACAGGGACTTCCGCTCCTCGGATTTCAGCCGCAGCTCCCGAGGGAGCCTCAACGGAGGCACCAGGGTCAACAACACCAAGAACAAGCGAACAAACAACGACAACAACAAGAAAGAGTCTCGGAACAAGAATTCCCTGGGGAGGTCAGAGCGAAGGACTTCCAAAGTGTCCAGGAAGGGCTCCAAAGATGTGGTTGACCATGTGGCGATCCATATGGATGACTCCGACTCCATCACCGTGTCGGAACAGAGCGAACCCTCTGCGGAGTGCTGGCAAAATATGTATAAACTGCTGAACTTCTATTCACTCATTTCTGATCCAACTGGCATCTTAGAAAAGTCTTCTGAAACTTTTGGGCCAACAGGTAAACTGGTTCATGAATCCAAATAATTGAGTCTATGTGCTTTTGCTCAAATGTGGCATTCTAAAGCTTAGTCAGAAGATGGTTTTTGAAAGTTGCCCACCACGTCTAACTTGGATCAGAGGGGCAAGTGGTGAGGATGGAGGGGAGCTTTTGATTAGTTCACCAAGATGATGTACGAAAGAAAAGCTTAACTTTGTTCACTAATTGTGTCGTGTGGATTGAGTTTGTTCCTCCTGAGGTGTTGTTTTGTGTTCAAGGGGCTACCGGAAATGCTGTTTATTATCATTCTGTGAAAATATGCAAGGATGTACATAAGCCATTTAGAGGGAGACAATTTCTGCCTTGAGAATGACTGACAGTAGGAAAAAAAAATCTGTGAACTTTGCTGTGAGAGCAAGAAAGGTGAAATACTGATTGTGGTGAAGTCCTACAAAGATTATGGGTGTTTGGGCTATAATTTCACCTAAAACTTTGAAATCTGGTGTAATTATTGCTATTTCCAATGTATTTCAACACAGCAGAGTAAATTTGAGAGCTGACTTAGCATGATTCTCTTTGTTGCTGAACTTATGTTGCTGTAAATATGCAGGGGATGGTATAGTTGCTCTATAGCTATACTTTCTTTGGACTTCCTTAGATTTCATTCTTTAGTGAAAAGAAATCTCAAATGACTGCTTTTGTTAAACAGATGCCAGTGTTTTTCATGCACAGAATATCATATCCATAGATATGGTATCTGCACAAAATGTAAATTTTCTTACATTGCTTTTAGGCTCTTGAGTGTTGAAAAGGAAAACTTGCTCATCCAGAACAGAATTATAAGAACCTTTGCCTGTGGAATGATCAAAAAATAAACAGGACAATTGGAAACTGTCAGGGCATTTTTCTGGTAAAACAATAAAATCAGATAATTACAAATATTTATATAAGGAGCATAAGAGCAGATCTATGAATAATAATGAAATCACATCACTCATTATTGTCTTCATTGTGTCTTGGATTTGGTTCAGTTGCAGTGGTATTAGGGTGCAGTGAGCGAGGCACAGATAATTTTCCTGAAGAGTTTCGTTGACATGGAAGATACGTGATCCTTGGTTTGAAATGCGAATATAAATGGGATATGCCAAGGATTTGTTATAAATAAACCCTTAAATAACTGCTGGTGTTTCTGTAGGTGTTCGAAGCCCCACTGAGCCTGCCTGCAGGGTGGTGTTTGAGAACGAGCAGGACAACGGGCGGAAGCGGAGCCTGGTGACCTCAGAGCCGCAGCACGTGACCCTCATCGTCTTTGGGATAGGGATGGTGAACAGAACCCACCTGGAGGCTGACATTGGTGGCCTCACCATGGAATCTGAGCTGAAGAGAATCCATGGGAGCTTCACCCTGAAAGAGAAAATGAAAGGTGGGATGAGCTAAAACTGTTCTCCGTAATTAAATTTGCTGGCAGCTTTACATGTTCGTGTGCGTGTGTAATGTGAGTGTGTGATACAATAATATTCAATAAATTCTTTTAAAAACTATTACTGGGATGCTGAAGGATTTTAAAAGGATGCAAGATTTTTAGAAAGTGCCATGGAAGAAATTCTCTTAAAAGATAGTCACTCATTTTCAAAAGCTTTCTTCTTGTCACAGTTTATAGTTGGCATCACTCAATGTGACTGCTAAAGCTGTAATTTTTCAGTTATTCTCCTGCTGCAATATTTTTAGAAGCAGTAGGTATACCTGAAGTATTTTACTGACTGAAATGCTGTTAAATATCTTTTTTTCCTGAAGATGTGCTACATCAAAAGATGACTGAGACATGTGCCACTGCTCACATAGGAGGTGTCAATATCGTCCTGCTGGAGGGAATTACCCCAAATATCCAGTAAGTAGGAAGTCTCACAATTTAAAATTGTTGAAGTGCGTAGAAGTGGTGTGAGTTGTGTATTTTTCCTCCTGTGCTTCTAATTGCTTTTTGAAACTTATAGGTTCAAACCATACAAGATTCTTAGGGAGTAGTTAATCTACTGATGCTGATTATTCCTGTTTGAGATCTATAGTGTTTCTTTAAGAGATATTTTTCAACTCTCATGATGCATCATTCTTTGTTCTCTCATGTTATTTTTACAGTTCTAATATCCCTTCTCCAGCCTTTATATAATTGACACAACTGGCAGGGGAGGGGGAGAGAACCACTTCTTGTGCATGAACATCGTGAATCACTTGCTCAGCATCCACATCGTTCTGGGTTTTTTATTTTTGCCGGGTTCACAGACTCAAAAAGGCCATGCATTATTTTTCTTTGTTCCCAGCTGCATCTCTTTCTGTTTGAGTTGCAGAACAACAGCTGAACCACGACTCTTTGTAGCACAGATCACCCTCACACAATTTGGGTGTTAGCTGGGTAACCCTCAGTATGTGGACTGGTCTCAGAACCTGACTCTTGTAAGAAGGGGACTAAATAATGTGACCTGAGTTTCTCTCTCGCCTTTTAAGTTCTGGTTAGTTTGGAAGATGTTACATAGAACTTAAAACATATAGAATTTTATAATCTCCTCCGCAAAATTGATTCCAGTAAGTTTGTTTCCAGGATAAATGAAAGTTCCAATCTAACAGTCATGAAGGGTTTCTGCAAATGACTGAGGCTCTTCATGTCTGTTTTACATATAGGGAGGGTACAAGAGGAAAGGGGGGAAATAATGATAAATCTTTAAAACAACAACAGCAAAGAACAAACATGAGCAAACCCAAAACCTTCAACTTGGTAAATTTGAAAATAAATGTCATATTGTGGGTTACAAGTAATTAACTGACTAATTTTGCATGACTGTTTATTCTTTATTTGCTTTGTTTTTGTTTTTCTTGCTTTCTCTTCAATCTTCATCTGTAGACTGGAGGATTTTCCTACATCTCCTACAAGCACAGCCAAACAAGAGTTTCTGTATGTCGTATTATTATGTTTAATAGTCTTCGAATTAACTCTGTGTTGTGTAGCTAATGGTTGCATTCCTACTATGTGTGATTGTGTAGGCAGATGCTGCTTGAATATATTTTGGTTTAACATCTGGTATTACTTAGATAAGCTTTTTTTAAGTTAAGCCTGCTAAATATCTGCCCACAAAAGCCCTTGTCAATGTTAGCAATATAGTTTTAGGGGCTGCTATTGCACTGCACTCACTACTGTAATGTTAGAATGTTTTCAGTGGTCCTTAAGTTCTTCAGATCTGGTTCTGTGCTTACTTTAATGAGCTGAAATACTGTTGATAAATGTAAGGGAACAGGCAGGTGAGATTTGCTTTGGAGCTGGTGTGCTTGGAGTGATAGTCCCTGTTGTGGTGTCATCATGAATAGGGCCATTCCTTTTTCTCTTCATTTACCTGTGTGCTGGGTTAACTCTGAGGCATGCTGCAGATCTGTGTGTGTGGGTGTAGGTCTCCTCTCTCAGTGTCTGTGTATTCAGTGTTGTGGTAATACAGGATTAACTTTAGAATGTCTTTATAGCTCTGGAAGGACTGTAAAACTGCAAGTGATATAGGGAAAATATTAGGATTTGTGTTCCTTTTTGTCTGGTAGCAGCATTAAGCCAGCGCATCACTGAGTTGCTGAATTCGCTGCCATATGATGTGGTCAACAAAAATATAAATTATTAAAAGGATTGGATAAATCCATGTGGGATAGGTCTGGTGGTGAGTCGTGAACACAGTACAGCCTCTGGCTTAGAAAGTAAATTCCTGGTGGCTGGCACTAAGGGAGGGATCACTTTATTTACACCTCAGGTGTCTGCTGCTGCCTGAGTTTTCAGCTGACTCGGTGTAGCAGTTCCTGTGTCTTACAGGCCTCCTGCTGACGATTTCCCCCCCCCACACACTTTTTACAACGTTCCCAAAAATCTGTTGAGTACTGGCCTTGTAGTTAGTTCTATAGTGGAACAAAGAATTTTTGTCACAAATTTGTCTGGAGAGTGATTATTTATGGTATTGATGTAAGAATATAGAATTCTTTCTGGAAGGATTTCTGGTACGTAACTTAAAAAATTATTAATGATTTTAATGAGATACAACCAGATCTGGTAATGGCATATCACTGTAGGTAAGGAAACTGCAGATCTTTAATAATAAATGGATAGCAGATAGCTGTTCCACATTTCATTCTGTCATGGAAGTAGGTTTGTTGTAGGCAAGCAACGGTGAAATTAATTTGTTGCATGAAATATGAAAATACCTTAGGAGAAAAGCACAGTTAATTTTGCTGAGGTTTTTTTTCCTGCAACAGCTATACTGGTGTAATACTTTTTCAATTACGGGATGTTTAAAGTGGTTTGAATGTAATAGTATTTTGTGTTATAGATGGGGGTGGAAATGTGTTCTTGATTAGCTTCACAACAATTGAGTTAGAATGGTAGCAGGGAGGTAATAGGAAATAAGCAAACTTCAAGAGAGAAATAATTGTGGGTTTCTTTTAAAGAGGTGGATTAAAAGAAGTCTGGCCTTTTCTTAAGTAGTGTTTATTTGTATGAAGTTTTCCTGAAAATCGTTGTGAATTAAGATTTGTTTCCTCCTTCATCACATATTTTGAAATCATTTCTACTTGACAGTCTGCCCTAAAATATTAATTCTGAACTGGTTTTGGTCACTTGCATCTCTTGCATAGCTGTGAAAATCTGAGAATGTTCCTTGAGCTTCAGTCAATTAATTTGGTATTGATAGGCCAGTGGTTGCCTTACAGTGCTATGTATTTCTTGATTATAAGCAGAAGGGTGGTGTCTTTTTTTTGGTTTGTATTTCCACATCTGGGTTGCTTTGGGTTTGCTGATATTTTAACATAAGAATAAGAAGAAATATTACTTAGAGAGTGGAGTTCATAGAATATTTTATCTTTTACCATAAGACCAAACTGCCTCTAAAAATTTAAATAGGATACAAAAAATGGTTTAGTTATACCCCTTGAAATACAGTATTTGAGAAACTTGCATTGAATCCTGCATTTTTACAGCCTGTTTTTCAGCCATTTTAGCTGATGTATTGCATCTTGACAACTACATGTCCTTCTCTTTGAGGCTGCAATTCTGTGTTGGCTGCATAAAATACTTCCATTGGGTAACCCTCCAGGAATTGACCATAGAAACATGAATGTGTTGCACCAGTATCTTTTTTAATAGGAGTTTAGTGAATTCTGCTATGCCAAAATTCTGTTATGACATCAAAAATTGTCAGCTTTGTGCAGTTGCAGTTTTATCTGGGGTAACCATTGTGGACCATATCCTTCTCAACATTAAAATAAAGTTTAGATGATGTTTTTTGGAATAAGATGCTCGAATTAAACATCAGTATTGATTCACAAATTCATTTATCAGTTGCTATGTATTTAATATTGGCTGTTTCCTTCATTGACTTATTTGGATGCTAAAATCAGATTTTACTAAGTCATTTTACTAAAAGGATGATTCAAGATTATTCCTGAACAGGAGTTGAAATGGAAGGCCCTTTTTTTTGTTTCTGTGTGTGCAAATTTGTCTGTCTGTATGCAGCCTGGTGTGTATGCACTGAAATGACCTTTCTTTAGGCAAGAATAGCAGTTTCTAACAGGTATTTTTGGTATTTTTGCCGTGCATGACATGTGGTTCCCTTAAGTGTAGCGTAGTTGTTTGTGGCATGTAGTGCATCTGTGTGTAAAGTGAAAGAAAAAGGAATGTGGGTGTAGTTGATGAACAAAATTACTTCCAAATTCAGCTAACACTTAAAAACTCGGTTTAACCTCCAACTGAGAGGACGTGCAAGTGACTGTTGTTCCCTTTTGCTGTCAGAACTGTGGTGAAGTGCAGCATTGCCAAATCGCAGGCCCTGTACAGCGCCCAGAGGGGGCTGAAAACCAACAACGCGGCCGTGGTGAAGGTGGGGGCCATCAGCATCAACATCCCTCAGCACCCGGCCACGCTGCACAGCATGATGGTGCGCAGCTCCCACCAGCTCTCCAAGCAGATCTCCGACCTCATCCGGCAGCCCTCCACCGCGTGAGTGCTCCCAAATCCCTCCCACTTCCAGGATTTTGCCACCTCAGGTGTCTGTGGGACAGCCAGACGGAGTAACAGGAAGGGTTTCCCGCTCTTTGTCTTGGTGCACAGGCCCCAGCCAGCCAAAGAAGATGTGGCGACTCCTCTGCCCTCTGAGAAGACTCCAACAAGTATCAATCAAACGCCAGTCGAAACAAATGAATTCCCACAGTTGCCAGAAGGCTTGGAAAAGAAGCCCATAGTGCTGAAGTTCAGTGCCATGATAGATGGGATAGCGATCGGAGCAGCGCTCTTGCCCTCCCTGAAGGCGGAATACAAGATGGGAAGAATGAGGAGTCATGGAATGACGGGTAACAGTTCTCTGGAACTTTAAAAACATTCTTGCTTTTAGTTTGGCCTTTCTATAAGCATCCAAAAGCACTCAGAGTTTCTGTTGAATTATAGCTAGAGTTTTGAATCTGTTGCCATCAGCTTGGGTTTTTTTTAATGTGGACTTCAATCAGGTGGCCGTGTAGAGAATTTTCACTGTGGTTGTTACACACAATTCCCAGAGGCAGAAAGCAAGGGCAGGAGAAGACTTCTATACATTCATATATAGCTTCTTCTCAGGAAGCTTCCCTCTGACTGCTACAATCAGTTTATGATCCTTGATTAATTAAATATGATCTGTAATGCTATTTGAGAATAGTCTTAAGGTCTCAGTACACTTGAGATGGTTTGTAGGACTCCCTTCTCCATCTTACTACTGTGGAGCCTTTGTTTTCTTTAGAAATTAAGACAACCCAGAATCATGTGGGTGGATATTTATAGTTCTTTAGGTCTGTGTACCTCAGTAACATTTTAAACATTTTAATTTTTTTTTATTGTTCAAAAAAATGTTCCTAAGTTTGAGGATAAATAAGAAATTCTTTTGCCAGTTCATGCCTTTTCTCCTCCTGCCTTCCTTTTACAGGTGCCCAAACCAGATTTAATTTCGAGCTTCCAAATCACAGACTGCGCTTCACTTCAAAAGTTTCTGCCACTGACATGTCGACCATTCCTCCTTCGGCCAGTCTCAACCTGCCTCCTGTCACCATGTCAGGGAAATATGTCATGGAAGAGCACGACACTTACTCTGACCAGATCTGGAGCATAGATGAGCTCCCTGCCAAGCAAGGCTACTACCTGCAGGGGAACTACCTGCGCTGTGTGGCTGAGGTAGGTGTTCTAGGCTGTGATCATCTTAGCTAAATTGTTATTTCCCTTCTGTTACAATTCTGTGTGTTCATCCTCAAGTAGTTTTAACAACCTGCCTCCTCCAGAGCTCTCAGGTTTACAGGTTGAATCCAAATACTGAAAAATTTGAAGACCATTTTATTGTTGTATAGCTGGTTTATTTTTTTTTTTGTGATTAGACAGCTCCATAAGTAGAATAATGACATGGCATACAACCTTAATGATAGAAAACTTTCTACTCGACACAGAGTGTTCTTTTCACAAGTTCTACTTGTGTGCCAATTTCCATAGTTAATTTTCCCCAAGAGAAAAAGTGCTTAAAACAAGCCTACCTGCTGGGGAAAAGCAGGGCATTTCTTCTAACTGTAATTCTTTAGTCAGAAAACAGTCTGGCATGTTTGTAATTGAGACTTCTTATGTTTGCAGCTAATAAAAAAATCCCTAAAAATCCACTGTTTTTAAAACTAAGTTTTGTTCTAAAATGTTTTATTTCTGCAGGTTGGCTCCTTCGAACATAATCTCACAACTGACCTTTTAAACCATTTAGTATTTGTGCAAAAAGTGTTCATGAAGGAAGTAAACGAGGTCATACAGAAGGTTTCGGGTAAGCAGAACATGTAAAAGCAGCTTTAAGTAAGATCCTCAAACCTTGTTTGATGGCAACATTATAACAGCTCTCAGGATCAGCTCTATTTCACAGACAACATCATTTCACTTCTAGCAGTACAAACAGCAGCAGGAAGCAGAACAGGACTTGGAAATAATAACAGAGGCTCTGGAATTATTCTAGGTCTATCATAAGCAGGATTTTTTTTGGAAAGCAGGATTGTGTGGCATTCTGGACATCAGTCTCTGTGTCTAACCATGGCTGGGTTACTTTCTGTATGCACTTTGTTTGATTTAAACACTTTCTGAGTTATCCTAAAAGGCTATTACAGAAATGCAGCTAATTTTTAGTGGAAAGATTCATCAGTGGTTGGAAACATCATGGGGAAAGAAAGAATAAAAAGTGGTAACCAAGTGAAAGCAGTGTCTATGTGTACATCTACCTCTTTTCATGTACCTCTGTGTGTGTGTGTATCTATATCTATATCTATATCTATATACATACACACATTCAGGTATGCAAATGCAATAGAAGAACCATGCAGGTCCACATGACATGCCCTTGAGGCAGTTAGAAAATGCAGTGGAGAAAAAGGAAAATGCCCAGTTCCCTGAAGGATAACAAGAAACACCCTGATATTTGTTCCAGCCAATATGTATTAGTATTGGGTAGTAAGAAAATGCTTAGGGGAAGAATAAACCTTCTGACAGCTGTTATTATTCTGTTAGAACACTTTTTGTAGAGGAGCATTCAGTGCTGAACTAGGAAACCTGTATTAGCTTTTACAGCATTTCTTAGACACTGCATTTCAATCTCCCCTGCATTTTTATGTGAGGAGTTTATGGCCAGTGCTGGTTCTCTGCTTTTCCAGACTATAAATTTGTATTACAAGTAGCAGCCTGATGGTTTTTGAAATGTGGCTGTTGCCTTCCCTGTTGGGGTAATTCAGCAGGGATGTGGTCAGGTCAGCAATCCGTGGGTCTGGGTGCTCAGTGCAGAACAATGGGGGCAGAAACTGGCTTGGTCCTTTTGGCTTGGAGCAAAGTAATTTTTTAAATGGCTTGAAAGTACCAATTAGTGTAATGTGCTACAGTGTTTTTTCTAATTATGGTTTGTGTTGCACTGAAATATCATTTGCATATTATCCTTACATAAAAACTGTGTAAGTACCAATTACTTGAGGTGAAGTTGCACAGATTGAGAGCTAGTTAATGAACAGACAGTCCATAATAATTGCTTCTAGAAGTTGAAGGCAATGTTGATTAAAAGAAAACTATCCAAATACAAAATGGAGTGATAAAAATGTACTGTTGTTTGGGGTTTTTTTGAATCCATGATTTAACTGCCTGTTCTTACCACCAAATAACTGTAATTAGAACAATTGGCATATTTGGAGAGAATTAATGGCTTAGCCTTTTCCATCAGCAAGCTCTTCCTATAAACTAATTTGGAATGTAGATAGATCTCAAGGAGAATTAAAACCAAGATTGCTTCAAGGGTACATAACTTGGGATGAAATGTGCCAGGGTGAGGAAGTAAACCTGAAACTAAAATAATTGCAGAATACTCTTTCCTCCTCTCATTGAAAAATACTGATACCGTTTCAATTCCTCATTTCATGGAATTTGCATAGTATTTGGTCAAGTGTTAAATTTGTATTGTCAGATAAGTAGGAGATACATTGGTATCTCAGGGGACAAATAACACGTTTTTTGAAAAGTAGGTGTTACTCTTTACAGGCTTGGAGACTTCCTGTGGAAAGTTTCCCAGGAGGAAGGAACAAGCCTCTGTTCCTTCATTCTTAGTAGAGGGCTATTAATTGTATGTAAGATGAATCTGCACTGATGTCTTCAATCCTCATTTGTTTTTATAAATCTTGAGGTTTTATAAATCTCAGCTAGTCACTTTAAAATGAGGCTTCATTCACTGTCACCTTTTTATATGCATTGGTTTTAAAATGTTTTCTTTTTTGAAACTCTGACTGTGTATATTTAATGTGTACAGGAGGGGAGCAGCCAATACCTCTGTGGAATGAACATGATGGCACAACAGATGGAGATAAACCTAAAATTCTTCTTTACTCACTGAGCCTGCAGTTTAAGGTAATCTTATGATGACAAAACAGTGCTGGGTGGTTTTTTTTCCCTTTCTCATCATGTCTCTGAACCAGATGCTCATAACTTTGTACCTTCTTGTAATAAATATGTAAGCCAAATTGAAGATAAAAACAAGTATAAAACTTTATTTTGTGTCCGAGAGTTCGAACACACAAAGCCACGATCGAAAAGGAGACAGTGCCAAGCCCGGGGTTGGAACTGGGTGAACACAGATCTGACCTCTATCGCATCAGATCTCCCTCCGTTCACAACAGCTACCTCCGCTAGCTTGTTTATATACAGTTTCTTTCCCGGATTTGAGGTATTATTTTTGTTAATCAACTTATTCATGGACTCTGCCATTCATGGAACTAGGGTGCACAAAGCACATCCTGGGCTTGATTGTTCCCTCATCACCAGGGGTTGTTATCTGATGGTCCATGATGTTCCTTATCTGGGTCCTCGATCCGGTCGTTAGCACCTGAGCTGGGAGTGGATCTTCGGAGATGATCTAATCGGTGTGGCCGAGGAGGTCTTCTCGGAAATGTATTCAGCTCAATGCTTTCTTGATAAGTAGTTGTTCTCTGTAGCTCCGTTTTTGGAATGTAAATTTGTTCCCTGGGTGAGGTTACAATTTTCCCCAGACAGGTTCGGCTTAAAAAAACTGGTTACAACTTAACTTAGTACATATTTCGATTATTACATATTTGAGCACGAATTCCCCACTTTTATTTATAACACTTCTTTATCCATTAGGGAATTCAAGTGACAGCTACAACTCCCTCAATGCGTGCTGTGAGGTTTGAAACGGGATTGATAGAACTTGAGCTCTCCAACAGACTGCAAACCAAAGCAATGCCTGGAAGTAGCAGCTACCTCAAACTGTTTGGAAAATGCCAGGTGGATTTGAATCTGGCGCTGGGACAGATTGTTAAACATCAGGTCAGTGCTCAAAATCTTTGCATGTAATATTTTTATTAGTGTGTGATTAAAAAATTACATAACCAAGTCAAGAGGTTGTTGTACCGTGCTGGTTTTTTGGTCTGGGTTTTTTTTTCCTCATACTATTAATATCTTAGAACTTCTTAGCCCTTTAGAACGGTAATAGCCTTTCTACTGAGTCCAACTCAAAACTTTTGTTGATATTGATATGATTTTTAGAATATTTGAGTGAAATAATAAGATCAGAGAAGATCCAAACTTTGCTAGACCTACATTTTGACCTAGTTTGTCTGTCTTGGTTTGACAGTTGTACCTCTTGTATTCTTAAAGCTGCTGTTACCTGGAATCACTTGTTCTAGGATATGAAAGTATTTTGTGATGCCTAGAAACATACAAGCAAATAGAAATCTTAGGACCTATAAATCAACTGTCGCAATAGAGGATCTGGATACATAAATAGTTACATTAGTTAACAATTTATGATAAATAAAGAAAATAATGCTGTGATCAGAACTTAATGCAAGACTATTGAAGATCCTCAAAGGGACTTTGGCTAGAGGAGAAAAAAAGGAAAGGACACATCTTAACTTGCTGTTTTAATTTTATGTTTTGTCAAATGCAGTAATTTGGGGCTTCTTCCTTCCCATTCCCCATCTCTGAACTCTTCCCTGCTACAAACCTCTCCCTCTTCCCATTTTTTGCAACGTTTTAAGGTTTATGAAGAAGCTGGCTCAGACTTCCATCAAGTTGCCTATTTCAAGACAAGAATTGGATTAAGAAATGCTCTCCGAGAAGAAATCAGTGGCTCGTCAGACAGGGAAGCTGTGCTCATTACTCTGAACAGACCCATTGTTTTTGCCCAGCCCGTGGCCTTTGACAGAGGTATTGTAAAGACAATTGCTACAAATTAGTGTTCATACTGAGGAAGAGATTTTTTTTTTCCCCCAAGAGGCTTGATTATTCGAGATTCAATATATTTTGTGTTAAGTAGATGAGAAATCTGGGAGATCTCCTCCATGCCAAGAGATTGATAATTCTGTCATCAAACATCAAAAATTCCATTTGTTGAGGTGATTAGTTTTCAGATGGTTTGGAGGAAGTTGCTGTTGTAAATGCTCATAGATGAATAATGCTGAGAACAGCAGGACTTTCTGTATTTTAATGTATTAACTTTGATGGTGAATGATCAGGTTTGTCCATCTTGTCCTTTGAAGCACAAGCCCAATCACTGCACCCTGAATGTGTGTGTTCCCACTGTTATACATCCTCTGACTTAAAGTAATAGAGAGCTGTAAAAAGGAGAAACAAAAAGAATTTATTTAGTGAATGTCCATTATTTTTTTAATGTGTTGATTTCAATTAAGCATTTTTTGTTTCCTCCTCAAGCTGTGCTATTCTGGCTGAACTACAAGGCTGCATATGACAACTGGAATGAACAGAGAATGGCTTTACACAAAGATATTCATATGGCCACCAAAGAAGTGGTAGATATGCTGCCTGGAATCCAGCAAACCTCTGCACAGGCTTTTGGGACCCTGTTCCTTCAGCTGACTGTCAATGACTTAGGAATTTGCCTGCCCATCACAAACACACCCCAGGTAAGCAAAAACACGACTAGCGGAAGTCTGTTAAAATACCAGTTTGTAAGTGGTACATATACAGAACCAGGTGACACGTGTTTCAAAAGAGGTCTAGTTTTATCAAAGGAAGTATGTGGGCTTTTTTATAGAGAAACATAATTATAGATGTTCATATACAGAGCTAGAAATGAATCAATCAATCTGTACACTTAAGATTGTCAGTAACTGTACATATCAAAATAAGCACCGAAAAAATCACAGAAAGATTGAAGCTACTTTTTGTCATTGTTCAGTCAAGTCCTGTGTGATCTTTCTTGGAGAAAAGAATTGATCCTGGACTTGTGTTCTCTGGTCATGGGGCCATATGGATTATAGCCCTCCATCAAACACTGATTTTTGTTCCTTTTCCGGGTGAGCTTGACTCTCGCTGCCCTAATAAATTTATAATGTAGGTGTTGCATTTAGGAAACAGCAATACAAGGCATTTGTAAAGGTGATGCTTTTGAAGCTCTGCAGAGAAGGAAAAATACAAGGAGATATGATTAGGGGATCAGTTTTCTACTAGGGAAAGATAAATGGCATTTAGTAAATGTACAATATCACTTTGACATTGCACTGACCAATAAATTCTCCCTGTGATTTTATTTTCCAGTCTAACCACTCTGCAGATCTTGACACTGGCTCTGCTTTAGTCCTGACTATTGAAAGCACACTCATCACTGCCTGCTCCTCAGAGTCTTTAGTTAGCAAAGGTCATTTTAAAAACTTCTGTATCCGCTTTGCTGATGGCTTTGAGACAAGTTGGGATGACTGGAAACCAGAAATAAGAGGAGATCTAGTCATGAATGCATGTAAGTGCGGGTGATTTCATACTGGATAAGAGTATTTCAGATATAAATCCACTTTTGCCCTTCCCCTTGACTTGAAAAACGGCTGAGCTTTCCCGAAAAACCTAAAGAAAAGACTTTGGCCTTTTGGAAGCAGAATAATATGGATCTAAAAGGTTATATTCCTTTGTTGTTGTTTTCCTTTATTAATAAACTTTACTGCTTTATATATCGTTGTAATAATTTAAGCTCTGTCTGAGAGATGTTGGAAGGGTTGGATACATTGCTTTTATACAATTTCCTAAGATCCCAGTAAGTTTTTAATAGTGTAATATAGAATAATTTTTTATATGTATGTATATATAATGGTGACAATTCTAAAATTTTTATGGAATTTTAAGTTGATTCAATACATCTATATCTACTTATACATAATATACATTTAGAATTTTGTATGTTACCAAATAGATTCACTTTACTAAGTAAGAGAAGTCCATCAATGGGGATTAAAACTAGAACTTCTATCATTCTTTAATTATGGCAGGCAGGAGACTGAGGATGGGATTGGGAAGGGCTGGTCTCAAGCAACTTTTACTGGCTGCCTAATCAGTGTATTTGCTTTGTATGCTTCATGTA
Organism: Falcunculus frontatus; assembly: GCA_013398115.1. Taxonomy (NCBI): domain Eukaryota; kingdom Metazoa; phylum Chordata; class Aves; order Passeriformes; genus Falcunculus; species Falcunculus frontatus. The sequence continues at coordinate 134,034 of VZRV01000959.1, forward strand.
GGTGTTGTGCCAGATGGCACCTATGAAGTGTGTTCTAGGACAACGGGACAAGCTGCAGCAGGTGATGTGCTTGTTTTAATAAATCAAGTCCTACATAAATAAAACACTCATAAAATATGAAATTTAAGTCTTTTAACTCTGTTTTAATGTAATTGGTTGGAGAAGAGTCAGCAGTAGTTGCCATAACAGTAATGTTGTCCTGTTGCTTCCTGCCCTAGGGATTGCTAAATCTTCCAGTCTTTCTCATGCTGAGGCTTTGCACCCTGAGCTTCCATCCCTCTCTTACCTCTCCCAGAAAAGGCATCTATTTTTCCCAAACTCCCTCTCTGCCCAGGCAAAGTAGTTTGGACATTCTCCAGAGCACTCAGAAATAGATGTCAGTCTCTGTATTGGTCATACTTCGTTTAGAAAGAAAACCAGTATCTTGTGTAGTTGTGCTTGGAGCAAGGTCTGTATTTTGATGCTGAAAAATCCTGGGAAGACGGGATATTCACTAGGCACACTACACATATAATAGAACATCTTCTAGCATCATTGCTCAAGACTTGAATAAATAGGGCAGCATTTGTACATGCAGAAAGACACATTTTATGTTTCTTGCTGTTACAAATTCCATTTTGGAACAGTGTACTTGCCTGCATTTGTAAGAGCTGAAGCTTGAAATGCTCTCTCCTTGTCATCAGCTTGGCTGATGAAGAGAGTTTTCATTAGGTCTGCCTGTGTTATATCACTTGTTATATCACTTGTTAAAGAAATATTTTCATCATCACCTAGAGTTGTGGAATATGTTTTTCTCAGAACGAGCAGAAAAGACTTTGTAACTGACAAACAGTGTCTTAGCTAATTAGTACATAGTTCAGTATGGGAGATTTTTTAGAAGAGGAAAAACTGGTTAAACTGATTTTATTTTAAACACAGAAAGCAGTAGTGCTGGAACTTGGACACTGAATGTGTTGTGGAAAATGTGTGGTATTGATGTCCACATGGATCCAAACATTGGGAAAAGATTGAATGCTTTGGGCAACACCCTCACAACATTGACAGGAGAGGAAGATATTGATGACATAGCCGACCTCAACTCTGTGAACATAGCTGACCTTTCAGATGAGGATGAAGTTGACACCATGTCTCCCACTATACATGCAGTAAGTGAATCCACCAAAATAAGTGCTACTGATTGGAAAAAGTCTTCTGTCAAATGGAAAGGTCTTAGTCTTGAGTCCAGCGTGCAAGTCTTTATAGCTCATACAAGTCTTGTTGCAAATCAGAAACGTTTGTGTGTGCGTTATTCTAACTCCATATTTCAAAGGCATTAAACTGCAGATCATATTTCTACTGGTATTACGTGGAAATATTGATCTGGGTTTGTAAACATGGAGGAGACATGGCACCTAACCTCAGGTACCTGAATTGTAAAAGCTGTGGCTTTCTCCCAGGTTTTCTTCACAGGAAAGTAAGTTACTAACGTGAACAAATTAAAAACAGAAACCCCTACTTCTACGCAATATGCTGCTGACCGTGCTTTTTGGTTTTCTACAAAACCATTCTAACAGCTGTTCCTTAATGTCTCTTGCCTGACAACAGTGGAAACATCATCCCAGCACACTAATGCTCCTGTTTGTTGTCCAGAAATCAGGTGGAGGCTTCTTGGGTGGAGATGCACGCAAGCTCACATTTGGGCAGCGGATTGTAAATCACCTGCTGGGTTTGAGCCCCCCAACCCACCGATACTCTGTTCCTGTAGAATATCTCTTGGGCTCAGCGAAGCGGGATTTGCTCCAGTCTAGCAGAGCACATATGAAAGCAGGCAGATCCTGCTCATGGGGACATGTATGTAGTAGTTACAGTGTGTCTAACTGAATGATGGGGCTTTGGATCACTGGAAAAAATCCAATCAGCTGCCTATTCACATGAATTGATTCTTTTGCATGCACTAGTCCAAATTTGAAGGTGTGAAATTCGCTTTGCCTGTTGTTTAAATCGTACTGATGTCCAATTTTCGATGAGGGTGTTAATGAAATGTTTATTTTAAACAGGAGATCCTTGATCACCGGCGGCAGGGAGCTTCCAGTATCCAAACTGGAGAACAGCGAGGAAGGAAATTTATGAAGCGTTTAGTTGATATTAGAGAGCTCAATGAGCAAGCGAAAGTCATTGACGACTTAAAGTAAGTGTTTTATGTTCTTTTCGTACATCTTATGACACTGTTATGGTTAAGTGCATATCGTTGGCTTTATTTAAAAATTAAAAAATGGTCCTTTTGGATTCCAAAAGCAAAAACTATATAAGCAAGTACTCTCTCTCACATCTCTCTGGTTGTTCCATAAGTGTCGGATTAGTCTATATTTTTCTGACTCTGCATTTTAATGACTGATTTTTAATCCTTTTCCTATTGATTCAAACTCTTGATTTATTATCATGCTGATTACTTTACCAAAATATATTACTTTGAAACTGTAATAAGCTTAGGAAGAAGAAGAAAAATATTTAAATTGACCTTTTTTTCCTTCTTGTACATGTTTTCAAGATAAATCTAAAACTGTACTTGAGAAAAGCCATTAGAAAAAATTACTTCAAATTCCATCTGAACTTCCATGAGTTTTATTAATAGTATTTGCAAACATGGTTTGTTGAGCTGGTTTGGGTTTTTTCCCCCCTTTTTCCCAAGACAGACTTACTATAAATGGATCTGTCTGGGATAGGAATACAGAGGTTGGTAATTATGTGTTAAATAATGAAAAGGAGACGTATTTTACTGTTTGTACACAAAATGAAATTGCTGTCACCGTTCAGAGGGCAGTTTTATCTGAACTTTGGGTTTTAGGTTAAATGTTTGTTTTCATACTTCTGCAGCTGTATGTGGCACTGGTCATAAGTATTGGGACAAAAGAGAAAATGGGATCATTCCCAGGGAATGCATTCTTAAAACACAGATTTTTGAAATGGTGGAAATAGTATCTGTAAGATAACTCAACCATGCTTTATCTCCAGGAAATTAGGTGCAAGTGAAGGGACCATAAACCAAGAAATTCAGCGCTACCAGCAGCTGGAGTCGGTGGCCGTGAACGACATCCGCAGGGACGTCCGCAAAAAGCTCCGTAGATCCAGCATGAGGGTGAGCAGGATTAAGCTACTTTGAGACTATTGCAGCCCTTGTGTCCCACAAACCCTTTTACTTTGCAGGCACTCCCATGTGCAGTAGCATTTTTGCTTGCCAGAGTTTTTCTCTGTGTTCTCAGTTGTTGCATTTCAATATTATTTCTGGTTTAGGCTGCCTCCTTGAAAGACAAGTGGGGTCTGAGCTACAAACCCAGCTACAGCCGATCTAAGAGCATTTCGGCATCGGGGCGGCCACCTCTGAAGAGAATGGACAGAACAAGGTGAGCCTCTGGGAGTTTGGGATCTGTGGTAGCAACAACAGCACCTGGAACAGGGGAAACATTGGACTTCAGCCTGAAGAGTCCTTTTATACAGGCAGCAGCTGTTTGTGGTGGAACTGGATAGGAGGAGGTCATTTTGGAAGACAGGAATGTTCTAAAAAGCATTTTTCTCATTTTTTTGAAACCTCTGAAAAGATTCCACTTCTACAACAACTTGGGGTTTTCTACAAAATCCTGCTTTCAAAACATACTGAAGAAATGTATATAAGGAAAAATGGCATAGTGTAATAATCTTGTTTTCTACACTTGATATACAAACATCTACCATTTAAAAGGGCTGTTGTAATGACAAGAAGAAAGGGAGATGCTTTTTTGTGTGTGAATAATTGTCCCATGTGGTAGATTAAAAATAGTTTATTTTTCTTTAATTTAATTTTGTTGCATTAGGATTGAAAAGCTTGCATAGAGAAATTAGCAGAGATAGAATATTGGCCAAGTCATGTGTACCTTCCTTCTCTTTTCTTCTCCACCTCCTTCCTTTTAATGTACCCAAGTGCTTCAATTATGATTTAATGTATTCCTCCATAACAAAGTGATAAGTATGACCTTTTATTTGTCATAAAACATAAAGAATCCTGCAGTACAACTCAAGGAGCTGTATTGGTTTTGTTCTGCTTGCAGCTCTCGACTGGGAGACAGTGAAGACCTCCCAGATATCCGTGTGGACGCTGCATCCCCTGGGCCAAGAGTAACCTTCAACATACAAGATTCTGTAAGAATTACTTTATATGCCATATAATTGCATTCCCTGTGCCATTTGATCACAAGTTCATGAGATAATTATATCCAGGCAAACCTGAATTGTGTGTCTGCTTCTGTGAGTGTTTGCCTCAAATTACAGATGTGTTTTTGGAAGATAGACTTGTTTCGTTAGAAGACAGATGTATTTTGGTTTCTTAGCAGAGAAATTAATTAACTCATGAGAGAAAAATATTTTAAAATGGCTTGATTTATTTTTTTAGGCTCTCACAGTAGTAATTTTTTAGGGAATTTTTGTCAGAGGTGTGCAAAAAAATCACCTAGGTTTTTTTGGTGTTTGAATATATTCAGAGTTTTGGAAATGGGTATTAGTCAGTTTGCTGTGGCTCTAGTGGTTTATCCTTCTCAGTGTTGGAAATGGATTGTTGAATTGGTTTTTTGGGTTTTGGTTTTTTGGGGGTTTTTTTTAGTTTTTAGTTTTTTGTTCTTGTTTTTTGGTTTTGGGGGGTTTTTTGTTTTTTATTGGTTTTTGGGGGGTGTTTGGGATTTTTTTGGTTGTTGGTTGTTTGTTGGGGGTTTTTTGTTGCTACGTTTTCTCATTTTCAAAATGTTGATTTTGCATGGCTGAGATTATTGTAATTATTTTGATTTCTATATTTTTTTCATTTCTATTAAGTTGAATCAAACAGCTTTGGGGATTGCACAACAATCCAGCTGCCCAGGGGAAGGGTATTTTCAGGTATTTCCGAGCAGAAACAAGTGTTCTTTGCCAGAGAACTAATTTATCTCGTAGGGAGCTGCTTTTCAATATTTCATCTCTTTTGCACTCAGCTAAACAGAATGTATATCAAATTTGAAAATATTTAAATATGTAAACTAAGCAGAGGAACATGATTTATTGTCAATGAACAGCAAAGTGTTTCTACACCTTTATGTAGACCTAAAACCTCTTGTAAAATGAATTATTGGGGTTTTGCTTAAAGACTGAGCAAGGATGATGTGAAGGGACCCAAGTCTAGCCTTGAAATGTGCTTTAGAAGAGGATTTTAGTGTGTGAGCCTTGACCGGTTACATTGTGTTCCAATGTAACAGCAATCAACGCTGGTACAAAATAATTACCAGGTGGGAGGACATCTTCTCACACTCTTATAAAACCCTTATATTTAAGGCAGAGTAAGACGTTTTCTAATAACAGCAAGTAGGGAATGTTCCAAAATGTAATATCCTGAGAACTAATGGAGTTTTTTAACTGCTTTCAAAAACATGTTTAGGGAAAACAGTAGAGTATTTTTCTTAAAAAAAAAAAAATTACCCGAGCAAATGCAAAACTCAAAACAAACCAGAAAAGGCAAAACTAAACAAACAAACAAAAAAACCAAACTGAAGAGACAGTAATGTACTTTTTGTCCCTTCTAACTCTCCTCATGTTCCCAGGAAATAAATTCCTGTTTCTGGGAGAATGGTGGAAATGACACCTGGGGGTATGCTTTGCACATTTAAGTATGTTCACATTCAAAAGCTATCCTATCTATTGTTGTTGTTATGTAGAAGCCCAGTTAGCTTAGGTTCTGTTGGCATAGCAAAATGTTATCAAACACTTAAAGGTATCAAATTTTTAATATTTTTTAAAAAATGTATTTTCCTGACATCATAATGCAGGTTGTTCAGCAGAGCTCTAACTTGAATTTGCAGACAAATGTGTAGCTCTACAGTAACACTGCGTAGGAAGTGCTGGTGTTTAACACTTGTAGATACTTTTCACAGGCATTTTAAGAATTTAATGTTGGAAAATTGTTTGTGGCATGATTTCTGTGAGAAGCAGGAGGCTCCTTTAGGGCATTTGGTTCTGTGCTCGGGCTGGGGTGCCCGGGGGCGGTGCTGTACATTCTGTGTAGTGCCCTGCATGCCCTCACTAACGCTCCCTACAAGTCATGGGCACTTGGGCTGCCTTCTGTCCTCTTCTTTCAAAAGAGTTGTTAAATTTAAATGAAATCTTTCTATTCCTTCTAAATTGGTAAGAGCATGAGTCGTCTTTATCTAGCAGGCTGAGCTCAATCACTAGACAATGGTGAACGTCTCCCCACCAAGCTTTGATTCCCTTCTTTTTCATAATCCCTCTTGCAATTCCTTTACCTGCTCTCTCCTTGTTATGAGGAACTCGGAAGTAAGAGTTTCTCATAGCAGTCTTGCTTCTTTATTTCCAGATCTATCTACTGCATTCTCGGTGGAAATCATATCTGTGGAAATTTACTATCTTTTTGTCTTTTCACAATCAGTTTCCAGAGGAGACAGAAATGGACCTTTTGTCCGTAACTATTGATGGTCCCTCCCATTACTCATCTACTAGTGAAGGCTCATGCTCGGTATTTGGTTCACCCAAAACTCCAGTAGGCTTCTCACCCGGCATTCCCTTCCAGCCTGAAGAAGGACGCCGGGATGACAGCTTATCCTCCAGCAGTGAGGACTCGGAGAAGGACGATGACCATGAAAGGGAGAGGACGTATTTTTATAGGAAACCACCGTAAGTAACGGTCCTGAGGAACAAGACAGAAATGAAGAAGACACCTGAATATACTTTCAATGCTTTCAGTACTCTCAGACTTGAAATATTGAATTTAAAGCTACAAATTCCGTTGCTGATGAAGTATTGAATTTTGTCTCAAGTGTGTATGTGGAAGGGAGGGGAGGTTGTATCCAGCAGAGGTGACTGTGTGGGAAGGAGGGATCCTCATCAGAAAAGGAGGCAACTGTTAGAAGTTTCAGGGCTTAGAACAGAATGAAAGAACTTGGAAAGTGAGGTTTTTGAGGCACAGAACAGGGGTTTAGTTCCACAAACTGGATGTTAAAATGTGGATACTTACAAATATGAAATTTATTGTCTATGTATGTTTTTGTTCCTTTTTTGACTGAGAATTTAAGAAAGGCTTAGGTTTTTGTAATACTCTATATTAAGAAATGTAATGTGTTAATGCAAGATGGGTCATGGTACTGCTGCATATCAGATAAGGCCTTTTCCCAAAATGTTTTTATAAGATTATACACTTGAGTGTGGACATAGTTTGGGAATGCCTTGTAGCCCCTGCTGAGGGAAATGTCCTGCTGATACCTGCCCCCCACCTGTGCCTGTGCAGGAGCACCTCTCGCAAGAAAGCCACGGGCTTTGCTGCCGTGCACCAGCTGTTCACCGAGCGCTGGCCGACAACACCCACCAACAGGAGTGTCACTGGCACCACCACAGAGAGAAACATTGACTTTGAGCTTGATATCAGGGTCGAAATTGATTGTGGGAAGTGTGTGCTGCACCCCACTATGCTCCAGCAAGAGCATGACGACATTAGTTTGCGAAGGTAAGAAACGTATGCATTAGTTCATTACCGGCACTTTATTTGTAGCAATTATCACTGCTTAATAACAGAACCACAAGCTGCAATTGTTCTGGCCCAATGTGACACAGGAAGTTATTTTAATAACATGAGTATATTCATTTTAGGAGCTATGATCGGAGTTCCAGAAGTTTGGATCAAGAGTCTCCTTCAAAAAAGAAGAAATTTCAAACTAATTATGCGTCTACTACTCACTTACTTGCTGGCAAGAAAGTGCCATCATCTCTACAGACTAAACCCAGTGATGTGGAAACAACAGTGTTCTACATTCCTGGGGTGGATGTAAAGGTAAAAGGAAGGGATAACTCAGCAGGGAGGCAATGAATATGTTTTCTCCTGAACACCATCAAACTGTACACTCCCTTGGTTTCTTAATCATTGTTTCTACATCCTAGCATGAAAGGGTCTCAACAGAAATGTCCTTGTATGCTGTGATTTAAAATCCTATGGAGTAAGAACAGGGAAAAATCTGTCACTGCTGAAGGAAAACTTCATGTAATTCAGTTGAGGCAGTGCCATGAATCAAATGCTCCTCATTTGAAACAGCTTGGCTTTTCTAGTCTTTCGATGTGGAAGGACTATGTGTGTCTCTTTTCCAGTATTCCAGGCTGTCTTCAGGGATAACGCTTATACTTTAGGTGCTGCCCGTTGCTTTTAGTCAAATTTAGTAATAACTAAATATTCTCTTACAGCTTTTGTTAAGTTCTGTGTTTTCAGTAATAGTGTATTGTGCACATAGAGGAGATGTGAACCCTTGCAATATCTTATCTTGATTTTTTTATGCCAATTTCTGTGTGCCTGTGCTTAGTAGTGGAACAGTTCCACCACACATTAAGACAGAAAGAAGGCTGTGTGCACAGGTGGCACAGGATGCATGTGCTGTAACAGAGAGAGAAACAAGCTTTAGACATTGTTCCTAAAGAATGAATTTCCTCTGATTCTGTGTTTCATTGATTTTTTAAAAAATATTTATTAATTTATGTATTTTTTTGTTCTAAGTTTTCAGTTCTTAATATGTATAGGACATGAATTGGAATGTAATGTATCTTACAATGCTATTTCTGTAAACAATGAGAAGAAATAAATTTTGGAGGGAAGGAGTGACACCAAATGGCTTTAAAGAAATTGAGTTCTTCATGTGAAGTAACTTACTCTTGCTTTGCTTTCCAGTTGCACTACAACTCCAAGACTCTAAAGACTGAATCGCCAAACACTTCTCGAGGATCCTCTCTGCCACGCACCCTTTCCAAAGAGTCCAAGCTGTATGGTATGAAAGATACTGCCACATCTCCTCCTCTATCTAGCACTATCCACAGCAAGGCTAACACCTTACTTCCTCCCCAACCCCCACCCATCCCATCAGGTACTTATAGACAAACTTTCTGAACCTTTCATGGATATATTTTTCCTTGGTGTAATCTACTGCCTTTAGATCTGGCTGCACCTTACCTGGAGCACTGTATGCATCCAGTCTTGATTTTGGCTGCAGAAACCTGACCCCAAAAGCAAGAATGCAGTTCATAAAGCTGCATTTTTAGACATTGTCTGCCAAATCAATCTCAGAAATATTTCTGTCATAGTCCCCACATCCCAGTGATGGGCTGTCACTGCCTTCTTCCAGTTTTCATTTAACAAAAGAATGTTGGAAAGCAAAATGTGAATATCTGTAAATATCTCACCTGTTGCAGGCCCTTGAATAGTCATGATTTAGAGTAACATGAGTTCTAATACAAATTTTGATTTGTCTCCAATGATTCCTGTTTTCAAGCAGGAAGGTGTTGTTACCTCATGTCAGATCCAGAGGCATGTAGATTGCACCTCCAATTTCTGAGACATTCACTCTTCTCTCCTTTTGAATATTGCTTTAAACGCAGATCCGAAATTTTGTCAGAATTTGATCCCCAGGCAAAATGAATAACTGAAAGTTGTGCTTGTGGGTTTTGTCTTACAAAATCACCAGAGATGCTGGGAGAGAACAGTGAAATGGGGATACCTTCCTCTATTCTCCATGCTCTTGAACAGTAGCTCTTTCTCCTTTATGTGGCCATCCTCTTTATGATTACCAAATGTTGTGTAGTGGTTTATGCTACTTCTCTTCACTTTTGTTCTCTACTTTCCTATCTTCTTTCTAATCTTTGCCTTTGAATTCTTACCACATCATGTCCAGGTACTGAGTCTTGCTGGTTCTATGTCTGTAAGCTCTGCATTTGGTGTGGAAATTGCACTTGTATGACAATATAAATGTCTCCCCAGACTAGAGATTGGATTCTAATTGCTTCATTTCTTTATGAATTGTATTTCTATAAGTATTGAAACACGTTCACGGGTTTTGAAACATGTTTGTTGTCATTTATACTACTTTTTTTAATAGTACTTCTCCTCCGGAAACCATTCCTCTGGAATGGAGACCTACTTGTTGTATTGTCTTTGGTTTCCGGTAAAAGTAAGATAGGACAATGTAGTCAGAGACACGAGGCAGAATAGTTTACACAGAATGAAAATTCAGTGCTTTTTTTTTTTTTTAGCAAATAAAAGGATTTTTAATCTCTTAGTAGTTAATTTTTACATTTTTCATGGAGAATTTTAAGTCCATACTGCCATTTATGTATATTCGTTCTAACAGCTATATTTCATAAAGATAGTAACTGAGCTGGTACTAATATCTTCTCTGCATATTTATGTTTTGGTGAGTGTGGATTCAAGATTCCTCTTCCACAGAGGACAGTAACCTTTAGTTTATACTCTGGCTGGTTCCAAGCTTTCAAAAATGCTAGTTCAGAATGTTTAGTTATTCTTTGCATAAATAAAGTAGGACTTGCCATTTACGGTTTTAGTTTTTTTAATGTATTTTCTCTATTTAAACTGACATTCTTTCCAGACTCGTGCATTTATTTTTCCTAATTCCACTTTCATTTCCAGTCAGCTGCAGGCAGTTTGCACTGGGTATTTGGAGAAGAACTCAGCATGTTTGCTTTCAGTGCTATTTTCTAAAAAGTGACGTGGTGACAATGACAGCAGAGTGCTTGGTCAAGAAGATGAGCAATGGAATTACTGCAATTAAACATTACAAACTAATGGTTGTTTTTACAGCTTATAAGTGAAAACTTAACAACGTAATTTCCTCTAGCAGACCTGATCTATGCCTCTTCAGATGATGGAGAAAATGAGAGGGCACAGCTTGATAAGTTATGAAGTGTCATCTTGTGTTTATCAGTTACTGCTCAGTGGTATTACCTTAGACAAATGTGTCTTTTCAATGTTGCAGCCAAAGGGAAAGGAAGTGGTGGAGTGAAAACTGCTAAACTCTATGCATGGGTTGCGCTCCAGTCACTGCCAGAGGAGATGGTGATCAGCCCCTGCCTCCTGGACTTCCTGGAGAAAGCCCTTGAAACCATTCCCATCACACCCATTGAAAGGAATTACACAGGTCAGTTGCATAGTCGTATTCTGGCACTCTGTGCATTTTATGGTATTGAGCTGCTTTTCCCTTCAGATTTCACTTTCTAATGAGTTCTTGTACTTGTTAAAAGCTGTTAGCTCCCAGGATGAAGACATGGGACAGTTTGATATACAAGATCCCTTAGAAGAGTCCACAACATCCTTGGTGTCATCCTCAACATCAGCATATTCCTCCTTCCCTGTGGATGTGGTGGTTTATGTACGAGTCCAGGTGAGGTTTTAACACAGCATTCAGGGTGTAGTAACTCACTTAAGTCACTATCTTCTAAACAATCTGCGCTTCTAAGTGCTTTTTAAAAAATAAAAACTCTTTTCAAGTGTCCCTTCTGAATGCTTTGTTTTCTTTCTGCCTGTCAGCCCTCTCAAATCAAATTCAGCTGCTTGCCGGTATCTAGAGTCGAATGTATGCTGAAGTTGCCTTCCCTGGACCTTGTTTTCTCTTCCAACCGAGGAGAACTGGAAACTTTAGGCACCACATACCCATCAGAAAGTGTGTCCATTGGTGGCAGTACTTCACAGAGTGGCTCAAAGAATTCAGCTGGTAAATCTGGAGCACCAGGTAATGTGTGTGAATGTTGATTCTAAACATAGAATATTAAACTATATTGCTGCTAGAGGGTATAATTTGAAGTGCATTTGGTCTGTTTAATACTGCTGTTAACATTAAGTATTATTTCATGTTTGAAAATGCTTTCAAAATCTGATTTTTGCCCGAAAAAATGACTCCAGGTTCATCGCCTGGCCTCGGCAGCCCTCTCGGCAGGACGAGGCACAGCAGCAGCCAGTCAGATCTGACAACTTCCAGCAGCAGCTCTTCAGGCCTGAGCTTTACTGCCTGCATGTCCGACTTCTCCCTTTACGTCTTCCATCCCTATGGAGCTGGAAAACAAAAATCAGCTGTTACTGTGCTAACCCCTGGATCGGGAGCCTTGGGTATGAAACAAGTTTTTGTTTGCTTCTATGACCATTATTCAAGTGTGGCACAGTTTTGTGAACTGTAGATCTGAAAGGATCGCAGAAGATGAAAATGTTTCCTTCCTGCTTCTAGGGAATGTGGACGAGGAGCCAACCTCGGTCACTGGCCGGAAGGATTCCTTGAGCATCAACCTGGAGTTTGTGAAAGTCAGCCTGTCACGGATCAGGCGTTCAGGAGGCTCCTCCTTTTTTGAGAGTCAGTCTGCAAGCAAAGCTACCAGCAAGATAGATACCACATTGATCAACATATCTGGTAAATGCTTCTTTCATTTTAATCCCAGCTAATTAGAGAACTGCTGTTCCAGTGATGGGCTTTACTCTTGGCAGCTTTTTTTTTTTTTTTTTTTTTTTTTTTTAAATTTTNTTTTAAGATATGTATACTTATTTTCTGCCCCTGCATATGGGACCCTGACTTACTGGGCAAACAGCAGAATGGTTGTGATTAATCTGCCATTAAAATCCTCCCATGAGGAGTCTGAGGCACATCCAACACAAGCAGGACTCAACATAATCTGTATTCTTGGGTTCCATCTTGCCTTTATGAAATGCATTTGTATCTAATATTTGGACTTGGAGAAATGGCAACACCTCAGGAAAACTATTTTTTCATGACAGCAGAGACAATACTACTAGGTGAAGGAGAATTTGACTGGTTACCAAAACCTGTTATTACTGAGAATTTACAGCTGTGTGGATGTGCTTTTTCTTTTTCAGCTGTCTGTGACATAGGATCTGCTTCTTTCAAATACGACATGCGCCGCCTCAGTGAGATCCTGGCCTTTCCCAGGGCTTGGTACAGGAGAAGTATTGCTAGAAGGCTTTTCCTGGGTGATCAGACAATAAATCTGCCAGGTAGGAGACTGCTGCTTATCACAAAAAACTTGTTATACTAAGGGTTACAGTAGGAATTTTATAAGTTTTTTTTACCTGTATCTTATTACATGTGTGACTAGATCTAAATGTATAATAATTTGCTCCATATGCAGTCACTCAAAGAAGTTTAATAGAAAATCCTAGAAGGAAGAAGTGACAAATTGCTAAAGTAGGTCATTGAATAATTTAAACAGCATCTTCCAAGGCCAGATTGGATGGGGCTCTGAGCAGCCCAATCTAATAAATGGCATCCCTGCCCATGGCAGGGTTGGAACCACATGATATTTAAGGTCTCTTCCCAAACCATTCTGTAGTTCTATGATATATCAATAAGAACTAGAAAATTTTTAGTTATGTTAAATGAAATACATTTGGACACTCTCCCAATACTTCTTAGTATATGGGAGGATATGGTTAGACACAAATGAAATAGTCTATGTTTCCTGTGCTGCTTTTTCTCCAGTAGCATCGGGCCCTGGAACACCAGATTCAATTGAAGGGGTGAGCCAGCATCTTTCTCCTGAATCCTCAAGGAAAGCATACTGTAGGACGTGGGAGCAGCCCTGCCAATCTGCTTCCTTTACTCACATGGCACAGTCACCCAATGTTTTCAGTGAGCACAGTGCCAGCAGCAGTATGTCACCTGGGACAGCATCTCACAGCCTCAAGTCTCCAGCTGTCACAAGATCCAGGAGCGTGTCTGACTCCTCAGTGCCTCAGAGAGGTGAGTAGATAATGACTTTTAAATTTTTTTTTTTAAGGTATTTCCATCAGTTGTATGAAAGGACTATGTCATTACTGCTTTGAAAATATTCTTTTCCACAGTGCCTGGCACTGGAGAGTCAATGGCTTAGAGAAGGGGAAATGTCTGAAATGGATGAATGAAAGTTGTTAGCATATTTTCCATGAAATTGCACTCTGTGTGTGTGTACAGTGAGTCAATTTGTATGACAGCTAAAGCAATGCATGTTGCAAATCCTCTCGTTCTCACTTGTCTTCTCTCGTGGTTTTGTGCTCTTTCAATATTGTGCTTGTCAGTCCTTTTGTAATACTCACAATGGATAAATTCTGCCAGTTTTTCCTAGCATGTGGAATAATTTTAATTTTTGTGGGTTTTTTTTGTTTGTTTGTTTAGATACTCTCTCAAAAACATCAACTCCATTTAATAAGTCGAATAAAGCTGGAAGCCAGCAAGGAACGCCATGGGAAACACTGGTTGTGTTTGCTATGAACCTAAAACAATTAAATGTTCAAATGAATATGAGCAATGTAATGGGCAATACCACGTAAGTATAAAACAAGATCAATCATGTTTTAAGAGGTGGTGGTGTTTTGGGGGCAAAACCCCAGTTTTTTCCCCACAGACTGGTAACAGCCTGTTGTCTTTTAGCTTTAAAATCCTACCTTTTTCAGTTTTGAACTGAGAGCCCCCTCGTGAATACTGCACTTGTTGAATCCTGAAGTCACATATACCTAAACCACATTATTTACTGCTTTCCAGTAGATAATATTCAGTTTCTCTTTCGACAGCCTGGAAAGTTGTTGTCTATTTTTCACCTCTGTTCCAGGTGGACCACCAGTGGTTTGAAAAGTCAGGGCCGTCTGTCTGTGGGAAGTAGCAGAGATCGGGAAATCAGCATGTCTGTGGGCTTGGGAAGATCCCAGCTGGACTCCAGAGGGGGAGTTGTTGGTGGTACCATAGATGTTAACACCCTGGAGATGGTGGGTAAGTTGGAAAGCCTCCTGCTATTAGCATATGCTCCAGTCAATAAAGGTGATATCACGGGAAAAACTGATTTTCATCTCTTTAATTCTGTATTTCTATATTGCTTTGGTTCTATTTCAGCTCATATTTCTGAACACCCAAACCAACAGCCCAATCATAAAATTGAAATTACTATGGGTTCTACTGAAGCACGTGTTGACTATATGGGGTCCAGTATCCTAATGGGAATCTTCAGTAATGCTGATCTTAAGCTGCAGGACGAATGGAAAATTAATCTGTATAATAATCTGGATTCGAGCATGACTGATAAAAGGTAATAGTATTTCCTGTGTTTAAAATGTATGATGTTTGATAATGTCAAATGTCTTCTGTCCAATATTGCTAAGCAGATATGTAAGTGTCTGCTAGAATGCAAAGGGTTCATTGTTTGGTTTTGGGATTTTTTTTTAAACTGTCAGTAGGAAATACACTAACTGCTAATTTTCTTGCTATTTTTAATATCTAGTGAGATATTTGTCCATGGGGACTTGAAATGGGATATCTTCCAAGTGATGATTTCAAGGTCGACTACGCCAGACCTGATAAAAATAGGAATGAAACTCCAGGAGTTCTTCACTCAGCAGTTTGATACAAGCAAGCGAGCTCTGTCCACCTGGGGGCCTGTTCCTTACCTCCCTCCCAAGACAATGGCAAACAACTTAGAGAGAAGCTCACATGAGCAATGTAAGTGCTACCAAAAAATAATATAATTCCCAGTTAGGATGTTTTAATTGCAAAAATTACCTGAGAGAGAGTGTCAATGAAATAGATAAGAAAATATCACTCATAATTCCATACTTTACTAAAAATACAAATAAGGCAGCAATGTTTTCCTGTATCTTGCCTGAAGTTTGTTGTTCCTGTCTGCTCTGCAGTGTTGGATGCAGCCCATCATCGCCACTGGCCAGGAGTTCTGAAGGTGGTATCTGGGTGCCACATATCCCTGTTCCAGATGCCACTGCCAGAAGATGGGATGCAATTTGGAGGATCCATGAGCCTGCATGGGAACCACATGACCCTGGCTTGTTTTCATGGACCTAATTTCCGCTCAAAATCATGGGCCTTATTTCACCTTGAAGAACCCAATATTGCATTTTGGACAGAAGCCCAGAAAGTTTTGGAAGATGGTAATTTAAACTATTTCAGTAAATTTCTTTAAATGAATTTTAAAGAATGTATTATTACATAAGAAGAAATCAAAGAAAAATTTATTTTCTTTGTCTGAATCAAGATTATTTCCCAAAATGTACCACTTATGTAAAAATCATCTGTTCCCTCCACATCTTTACCATAATTTGCTTTATGTGTGGAATAATGCAAAGTACATTTTCAGATATACTGGATATGTCTCTGCTAATTAACCTACCAAGTGGATTGCCTGGCTTTTTAATTGTGCATGTGTGTGTTTGTTTAGTCCTTTCCAGCTGTAGGATGAATTTTGATTATCTTATTGCTTATATTTGTCTTAATATTGAGAAGTTTCATTGTCTGTAGCTACTGAGGATTTAATTTCTGTTGTTTGCAAGCTTTTTACCAGGTTTTATTGCGCTGGCACACTAATTATTCATGTTAAATACTTGTAGGAGAATTAGAGAAAATTCCACTACCCTCACTAAGCTGCTTTTACTTTTTTTTTTTTCCCCCTCTCCCACCCCACGCTGCCCACACCTTCAATGCAGGTACCAGTGAACACTCCACGTACATTGTGCAAACCCTGGATTTTCATTTGGGTCATAACACCATGGTCACCAAGCCCTGTGGAGCCCTGGAAAGCCCCATGGCCACGATCACAAAGATAACCCGACGCCGCCACGAAAATCCCCCCCATGGAGTTGCCAGTGTGAAGGAGTGGTTCAATTATGTGACAGCCACGAGGAATGAAGGTCAGAGTCAGGTTCATTCAGTTTGGGGATTGATCTGCTTGCAGATGGAGCTGTTGAAAAGCTGCTAAATCTCAAGTGTATAAACAACAAGTTTGATTGACCTCTTCTAGCCATTCTTCTGGGAGCAGAAGAAAAGATAAAATCTTCTCAATAATCATGCAGCAGCAGTTTTACAAGTGACTTTGCTTAGCTTTTTTGCCTTGTCACAGTTTAACATCTCCCCTTGTTCCCGTAGAGTTGAACTTGCTTCGGAATGTTGATGCCAACAACCCAGAGAGCAGCACAACAGTGAAAAGCTCAAGCCTGTTAAGTGGCTTCAGGGGTGGCTCCAGTTACAACCATGAAACTGAAACCATCTTTGCATTGCCAAGGATGCAGCTGGATTTTAAATCTATTCATGTTCAAGAGCCCCAAGAGCCTTCATTACAAGGTGCAGTAAAACATAATTTGTTTTTTTCTTGGTCAAAAACTATTTCTTACAAATTAGGAGTTAAAGGCAAAGGTACTGTGCTGATAAGAGGATTTAATCTGAGAATTGCTGCAGATCTGCAAGAAAAGATAACATTTTTTGATAAAGTGTAGAGTGAAGATCTAGTGTAGAGACTGGTCACTAAAGAAAACACTAAGAGAAATTAGTATGAGCATTTCAGCTAGGTTGCCTTTTTTCAGGGGTTGATTTTCTTACATTTATTAAAATGTTAAAGAGGAGGACCATTCTGAAAAAGAGAATATGAGATAGGAGCCTAAATTCTATGCTTTCATTTTCAAAGTGGTATCTTCAGACTGCACTTGGAACTGGTGGGTAATAAAACTTCTCAAGGTATAAGTCATTAATTTAGATATTTATCTTGGCTGAGCTGGGGTTTTATTCCATACCTGCTCTTGGAAAAAACTGATAGATAATTCAACCTGTTGGGTTTTCCTTGTTATTTTAATAGCCAAGCAAGCAAAATATGCTATCAGCTTCTCTTACTGTCTAAAATCCTACACTGATAGCATAGCACAAGCTAGTGGTACTGCTCTAAGTTGATTTTCCACATTGAAAATGGTCAAGGTTTGCTACCTGGTAGTATTTCTTTATTTTCAATATCCTTTCTAAAATACTAGAAGTGACTCTGATGGGAAAACTGTTTAAAAAGTGCTAAACACAAATGTTAACTGTGGTCCTTCCTCTCAAGAGTTGCTGGTTCAGTGAAAGAAATATTATTTTCAAATGATCTGCATTCAAATTCTATGTACGTTTTACATACACCATATGTACTTGTAAGTGTATTAATACTATTTTTATCTGACTGTAGATACAAGTGTTAAACCAAAGGTGGAATGCAGTGTAGTGACTGAATTTACAGACCACATCTGTGTGACTATGGATGCTGAACTGATCATGTTCCTGCATGACTTGGTGTCTGCTTATCTAAAAGAAAAAGAAAAAGGTGGGTTGTCGTTCATGAAGTAACACTTGTCTGACAGTCTGCAGTTGTCAGATTATTTGACAATAAATATACTCTAAGTCGTAATCATGTTCCTGTTTTGACACCTGGTGTTTAACTTCCTTTTTGGAAGATGGTATAGGCAGATGAAAACTCTTTTAGGAAGCTTTATTACTGTTACTGCAAGCCTTTCATCAGTGGAGTCTTTTCACGGCATGCATTTTTCTGATTTCAGAATGATTTTCTTTTCTGCCTCAGTATGTTCGGTTGCAGCATTCAAATTTGGCATGTTCATTCTTAAGCAGTATGTGGTCTTTTGCAGAAAATCTATAAAACTGAAATGTGAGGTGGTTCTCGTTGAGACTTGTGCTTTTGTTTTATTCAAGTGATGTACAAAAAGAATCCAAGTGAGCTGCTCGTGACTGGTGTTTTTCCTCTCTCCCCTTTGCAGCAATTTTTCCTCCTCGCATTTTGGCTGCTCGTCCAGGGCAGAAGAGCTCTGTTGGTGTCCTTGAGGACAGCTCCACTGACAAAGAGGCAGAGGAGAGCATTACCTACACTACAGTCGACTGGAGGGAATTTATGTGCAATACTTGGCATTTGGAACCCACGCTCAGGTAAGAAGCACCTTTAGCTGCAGTCTCTTTGGCTGTGCAGTAACTTCTAGGTTAGAATTTACGCAGATTAAAGGCATTGTCGGAGGCTCTTCAGAATTAGGGTGTACGGTAAACTTAAATTCCTTAATTTCACTCTGTCCTGCAACAGCCCATTCACTTTCAGCCTTACCATTTTCATCTTGCAGTTTTCCGTTTTTAACATTCCAGTTTTAGTTTTTAAACGCTCACCTTAAAATGAAAAATGCACTATCTACTCAGTGCCATATGGCTGTTTAAATATAGCACACAATAAAGCGTGTATGGCAGCAGTTCACTATTTTCTGTATAGAATCGCTGAAAAAGACTTTTCTCCTTGTGGGTTTGATTTTGTTTGACTTCTGCTGACACTGCTGGAGGGCCTGAGTGTTCATTCACATATCAGAACACATCCGTCCAGGCCAAACAAATCTTGACGCTCGGCATTTTGTGCTAGCAATAAATCAATTTAAACATGATCTGCAGGCAGCCCAGTCAGGTTTTTCACCTCCTTAAACATCCTCTTCCTTTGAGAGGGTGTTCCATCCATCATCTTGAGCTTATCTGTCTAAATTAAGTTTGAAACAATGCCTGTTAGATTTAAGTTGGTCCCAAGTAACAGTGGGGAAAATGGATTTTTGTACATACAAATGCCTGTTTGCTATATTTATATATTTGAGACTGAGTCTTCCATTTATTGTTTTTTTAGATTAATATCTTGGACTGGGAGAAAAATTGATCCTGTTGGTGTTGACTACATCCTCCAAAAGCTGGGCTTTCACCATGCAAGGACTACTATCCCTAAGTGGCTGCAGCGTGGTGTCATGGATCCTTTGGACAAAGTTTTGTCAGTCCTTATAAAGAAACTTGGTACTGCACTACAGGATGAAAAGGAAAAGAAAGGAAAAGACAAAGAAGAATATTAAAAGTACAATGTGACAACCCTAACTCCATTTGATTTTATCAAAGTGTTTTATTATATTTTAAGAACTTAAATATGGTTTAAAGAGAAACCTAACAGCTTTTTGCTACTCTATTTAAAACTTACATTGTGAGTAACTGTTTACTGTGGTACTTGATACCATTCTGTATTTGAAGTTATTGCATGATGATAATGATGATGACCAATGTATATTCTGTGAAGGAAAGCTGGAACACTGTAAATCTGCTCCTCAGCGTCCATTTTATGATGTGCAATATGATCCTGCATCTTTACAATACTTGCAGATTAACTGTGAATTTTCTTAAAATTTTATTTGCCATAACACAAACCCCTTGTTGATGTGACCAGTAATTGATTTGTCAATGTAGACTGGTGTAAATTATATATATATATATAACTTATGAAACTGTGATTGCCTTAGTGCTAAAAATCATGAACTTTATTACACTTGTAATAAAATTTAACTACTGTACAGGACCTTTTTTTGTATTAATCAAGGAAGTTGAACAACAAGAAGAGAGTGTTTTAAGTGTAACTTCGCAGATTGTGATTTAAGTGAGTTAAAGCCCAGAGGCCCGGCGCCAGGAGCTCGAGAAGCAGCCGGAAGGCGGCAAGCGCGGCCCCGACCAGAAGCGGGGACGCGGCGCTTTTGGTGGGATCAGAGAAGCGGCTTCTCCCGGTCCGTGACGGATGTGGCGGCTTCGGGTGCCGCCCTTTCCCGGCGGGAGCGGCCTGGGAAGGCGAACTGGGGACCGGAAAAGCGAGCAGGTGGCTAGGAAGCGATCTTGAAGCCGAGCAGGCAGCACCGGGTCAAAGCAGGCGAGCGGTGGCCGCGCTCCCTCAGCCGCAGCTGCGGCTTCGCGCGTCGGCCGCGCCCCGTTGGCGGGGCGTGCCCCTCATGAAATGGCGGGAAGGGCTGGGTGGGGCCGCCCTCGACTCTGAAGGCCCGGTGGGCAGAAGCTGCGTCGGTCTCGGAGCCATCGCGTCAGGGCGGCTGGTACCTGCCCGGCACCTCCACCCTTCTGTGGCCTCAGGCGTGCTCCCCCCGCCCGCGGAGTGTAAACGCTGAGGAACCCTCCATAGCAGGACGAGGGCAGCAGGTGCAAGTACCAAACCCTTCAACTCCAGCGGCAGCTCGTCCTGGTAACTTGGGAAGGAGCAACTTTGCTGCTTTAGTTCGCCTCACTCCCTCAAGAGCGGCTTGAGGAGTTGGTGTGTCCTTCGGGAGGGTGGCAAGGCGAGGGGCAGAGCCGCGTTAGGCGTGAGGGAGGGTGGTTTAACAAAAGGGAGAAGCGGCTGCCCTTGCAGGGAAGGACATCGGGTCTGGGTTTTACCCGAGGCTGGGCGCGTTGTTCTTGGTGTTCTTGTGAAACAGCTTGACCAGGACAACTGCAGGGTGTCTTTAGTACTCGCAGCGTTACTGTTAAGCTTCCTTAGGTCGGTCGAAAATGGCGAGCAGCAATGGCTGGTTTGAGGGTGCGGGAATGCTCACCTTCCACCCCGCACCAGAGAAGGTTTTGCCACCCGAGGTTCTCAGACATGGAATTTCAAAGGATCTCTCCGAGCCCGTGACTGCAAAACTGAATCCTCCACCTAGTATGAGGTGCACTGAACCAGGGGTGATGAAAAATCCAGGTATGGTTTCCAGTTTATACACCGGGATTAGCTGTTAATGCTATTGAAAGTAACTTTGCAACCCTCTGTTGCTTTTCCTTATCACTGTCTTTTCTTAAATGACTTCTTTAGCATCTTTTTGCACTTGTTCCTCCTCTTCTAAAGTCTTTTTGTGCTGGAAGTTTGTTAGCCATTTGTTGTAGGGTGGCCTATGTAGTCTGCAGCATTACCTAATTATAAAGTTCAACTTAAACATTAAAAGTGCTGTAGATTGACAAAATACAAAATACGTTCTGCTGCATGAATTTTCATAAAAACCATTGCGAAGGGTTTTAACTGCAGTTCCAGATGTCCCAGGATGTATTTTGAATTTTGTCACTTTGAGTAGTTGCATTGAGGTAAAGGCACCTGTTACGATACTTAAAAACAAGGATTTATTTTAGTTCTTGGCTGGGAAGTGCTTGTGTCTGTGTATATCACACCCCTGAAGCTGATGATTTTATCCAGCTAGTGGTTGCTGAAACTTACAGTGTCTTACAACAGAGAGTCCCACTGCTGCATAGTTTTGTGTGGAAAAACCACAGGCTCTGCTGTTTGGTATCTGCCATCAGCAACTTGGATTTGATTGTGGATTTACAAGAGAGGGGAGGGGAATATGTGTTGTATTTTTTTTGTAATAACCTCTATATTCAGAGGTTACTAGATTGACTACAGGTAAAAGCTGTGATGCTTTTAAAAGAGGATGCACACACAATTTTGGAATTGCTGATGTAGTTAACATAGGGTTCAGTACAAAGCAGTAACGTGTTACAGTGAATTCTTTATTGTTTCATTTAGAAGCGCCTAAAAAGCATTTACTGTGAGCAGATTTTTAGAGAATGCGTTCAGTTCTCTTCTTAATTTTGTTTAAGGACGTTTTCTTTTTAAAGGAGCAGACATCACCACATTTTCAGCCCTTCCCTCACAGAAAGACCTGGATTTGATCGAAAGATACAAACAGGGAGTAATAAACTCAGTATCTGCCTTGCATCTGTTTGCCAAAATACACCACCTGCAGCTTGAATTGAAAGAAACCAGTGTGGCAGGTAAATACTTCTGCTCCTAAAAAAAGTAGTGTTTGCTTATCCTTGAGATGATCTGAGTTGCTGCAGTTAGTATTTGATGGTGCCAATACAGCTGAACCTTTTTACTGTTGATTGCACTACCCCCACCATGTTGGGTTTTGGCTGCCCTTTTATTGCCTCCACAGCTGTTTCTCGTGATGAAGTGCCACAGAAATAGATCAGGTGAATTGTGTATAATTATGGCTGTTACCAGAACTTAGTGAAAACTGCGTGAAGCAAAAGCCACCAAAATTCTTGGGGAGGTGAAGGATGGGAGTTATACTTTGCCAGAATTGTCTTTTTGTCTTGTATTTGTTTTAGGAACTAGTAGAAGGATATAAAGCTATGGATAAAGTACCTTAAAATAATTTCACTGATTGCATCTGCTTTTTCTTCTCCTTTAAAGGCGATGTCATAAGGCCTTATTTTGCCTTTTGTGCTGTGATAAATGGTGTGTGCTACAAGACTGGGCTGGGAAAGAACAAGAAGGAATCTAAATTAAATGCAGCTAAACTGGCTCTTGCTGAGCTACTTAACTTGGAGAATACAGGGGCAAAGTCTTGTGACAATTCAGGTAAATATTGTAGCAACACCTAATTAGAACTTGAAATGCTTGGCTTAATAGTGTCCTATGCAAAATATCTGTGATTTTATTAAATGCTGCAGTATCAGGGCCTCTGTCAGGTTTTTTGAATCCTTGGGGCAAATCTGTAGTTTGCTTCTGAAACTGTTTTTTATTTTTGTCATTTGTGTATTAACAGTTGTATCAGCTGATGCCAGGAATATTGAAGGAATTAATTTGTGGCTGTTGCACTTGATTTGCTACTCACTAGGTACAGCAATGTGAAGTACATCTCAAGTGGGTTTGAATTTTTATGATTAAAAGGGTTCCCCACTGAGTTACTGCTTTCAACAAAATTCAGTTGCCATAGTATTTTATCTTCTTTGGAGTTTTGCTGTCTGAATTGTTCTAAGCTTACAAGGACTTCAGGATCAGAAAAGGAAATTCTTAGAGAATTAGAAAGTTTGACTTGCTGGAAGTAGTGCGAGATTCATGTTTAGAAATTAGGAGTGTCCATCCCACTTTAAAATGTTGTTAAATTCTTAGATTTTCCCTGTGTTCCTCCTGAGCTCCGACCTCCAGCAAACTCTGCTTGTGTTTCAAGGACTGGTAAGGAATAGTCTTGTTTTTCCTCTGTTTATTCAAATTGCCCAGCAAATAGTTTCTTTTTAAAAAATTTTAATCTTTTAATACGTTTAGTGATCTCTGTGTTGTTACTATTGTTTTAAACATATCTGAAGGCTCTAAGAACTAGTATTACTAGGTCAATTATACAAAAGGACACAAGTAAATTGCTTGAATTCAGTAAATTGCTTGAATTTCTGTCACCAGTTCAGGAGATGGAAGTAGAAACAGTATTCTCTGTCCTTACTTGAACTAGTGTGCAGTAGGTGATCTAACTTGGGCCATATCCTGTGTTACTATAATGAATGATAAAAGCATCGAGTGTTTACGTGTTCTTGAGCTTCTTTTAATCCTGAGAATCTTCAGAATCCCAAAAGTATGGGTTGTTGTGCTTTTAACATGTGTTCAGGTTTATAGTTTGGCAAGTTGCTCATGTGTGTTTTTTCCCCTACCTGCAAATTTGTCTTGCTGGATTCTGCTGTTTCTTTTAGGAGGAGAGCATATCTATCAAAAACTCTCACAAACACTTGAGGAGGTGTTTAACCGCCTGACTACCCAACACCCTGAGTACCAAAGCTGTGGCAGTTCCCTGGCTGCCTTCATCATTGAAAAGGGCAAGTCTGGTTTGATTCTGAGTTTTGGGGTGTGGGAAGCCTGTTCCCACAGAGCACTGAGAGCGTGGGAGCAGCTTGGAGGGCAGCCAGACCAGGTGAACCTACCACCATCTCTGTTTTCAGGTGGGCAGCATGAAGTGGTAGCTTTGGGGACAGGAGAATGCAACTACAGCCGGCGCTTTGAGTCCTGTGGGAGGCTCTTGCATGACAGCCATGCCATTGTCACTGCCAGGCGTTCCCTGCTCAGGTGGGAATGTCTCTGCACATCGTTCCCTTGCAGCCAGTTTGTCTCAGCTCCACTTCTGCACTTGCATTTTATAGTTATATGAACTAATAAATACTATATAATAATATAAACACATACCTAGATTATATATTGTATAAAATATATAATCTGTTTTTATTTTAGATATTTGTACAGGCATCTTTTGCTGTTCTATAACAAAAATCCAGCCAAGGCAGAGAGATCTGTATTTTGCACAGCACCGGGCTCAAAGCTGCTTACCCTAAAGCAGAATATAACCCTCTCTCTCTACATGAACCAGCTTCCAAAAGGAACTGCTCAGTTAAAGCCAGAGATGTAAGTACCGTGGTATTTCCAGAGATATAGTGGAAGATTAATTTTTATCTTGTTTTGGGAACATTAATGTACAGGGTAGTAGTGATAAATATGAGCTATAGCTCAATATGATGATATGAAAAACTTCTATATGGGTTATAGGATGAGCTTTTTTTTATTACAGACAATAACCTGTTAACCCCTTTCCCGAGATACTATTAAAATTCTAATAAACCATGAAATTAACTACTGAGCAAGTGGATGTAATGCCTTAATGTCATCCTTTGCACCACAAGATTGGAGTATAAAAAACCTTGAATTGAAACAAAAGGCTCCGCTTTGACTTCTTAGCCCTGTGTAACTACATGGAAAAACTGTTTTGCTTCAGAACGACTGGTTTGTCTCTCTTATGTGTTGCATTTTCCTTTTTGAAATATTTTGGAGAACTGCGGTGTACGTTATGTTTTAAAGGAGATTTTTAGAACCTTACAGCTGCTTTTTCACAAGTAGCTTGTGTTATAGTGGGAGTAGACACAAAGTGACAGTGTGTTTGCAGCTGATCATTTTAATGTGTGCATGACGGGTGGCTAAGATTAGATTGAGTGCCTATTTCCTATTTAAACACTGATTTCAGTGTTCTAGGCACTCCAGCAGCTCGGTCTGGTGTTTCTAAGAATTACAGACATTGAAGATAATACAAGGCCCAGATCTACTGATTATTTTTTTCTGAGAAACAGCATTAGATACCACTTACTGTAATCTCTGATCAGAGTGCTTTCTCACTGAAATCCGTTCTCCTGTCCTGCCGTAGGCGTCTGGGTCCCCAGTCTCTATCTGCTTACGAAGCCAGTGAAGAGCTGAGTCTGCACGTTGCCATAGAAGGCAGGATTTTCCTGGCTGTTTGCTGTCCCCCCAAGACTGTTAGAGTGAGCAGCATGTCAGCTGGTGACAAACTGGCAAAGTGGGAGGTGGTTGGTCTTCAGGGAGCCTTGCTGAGCCACTTCATCGAACCCGTGTACATCAGCAACATTCTTGTGGGTATGTTCAGTGCAGATTGCAGTGGGGGGGGTGTGTTTTTGTATTCCAGTTTGATTACATTTTATGAAGCATGAACTAAACCACGATTTCTTTAAAGAATTACAGCATTGTTCTTTGAGATGCAGTGGACCAAAGTATATTTATTTAGTAGGCAGTCAGAAATGCTGTTGGATGTGGAGTAATGTGGGCAAACTCCTTAGCACATTCTCTAATCTGGAATACCGGAGTTCTGTTTTAGTGGTGTCTTCTGCAGGGAACATAAAGAGTTGGTGAAAAACAATGGTTCAAAAAAAAGAAGACATCCAATGAAAATAATGATGTCTCTGGAGAAGAAAGTGGGAAATAATTTCTGTTCTGCGAATTGAATATTGGAACTGGTCTGCTGATCTTTCCAAACATTAATTTTACGTGAAGAAATTATTATAATACAATTTCTAAGAATGCAGAAACATCTGCCTTCTTAACTTCGTTTTTTTTAGTTTGATGTACTGCGTGACTGATCTTGTCCTGTTTGCTAGGAAATGGAAGTTGTAAGGATACAAAAGGACTGAACATAACCGTAAAGCAGCGTCTTGATGATGAACTTACATCAAAGCTTCCTGTGCCTTACCTGGTGAACAGATCTCATATTTACTTAGTGAAAGCTGCGCTGCCCATCCAAACAGATTTGAACCACTGGTCGCTTAGTTTGAATTGGACATTGTCAGATGCATCCCTGGAGGTTGTGGATGGATTAACTGGGAAAACCACTGAAAGGTCAGCATTTATCTTCATTTTGTTGGAAATGATGGGTTTATGCTGGTTCATTGGAGTATTCAGTTTTGAAGCTATGAGAGAGATTCTGTCCTGTGCTAGCTGAACGCATCCTGTGATTAGGTGTAGATTTAGAGATCTTGTAACTTCACAGTGAGATACCAAGATACCAAACAAAACAGTTCTTTGAATGGAGATATCTGTAGTCCGTTGTAGTAGTGAAAATGCTTTTGCTTTGACAGTGCATAAAGCTGATTAGTATTCTAATTGAGATGGATTCTAATTGAGATGAATTCCAACTTGATCACATTCACAAAGCCTTAGGAGGGAGGGTAAAACCCCTGTAATGATGAAAGCAATCTCCCTGTAGTGTGTTTGTTCCTGAGTTCCATCCCAGTTTCCCTGCTCCCACTGCAGCTCCCCATTCCGCAGCGGCACCTGCCTGGCCAGTCGCCTGTGCAAGGCCGCCATGTTCAGCCGCTTCAGGATGCTCGCCAGGGAAGCTGGACGGGATGATTTGCTCCAGTTGGCAACATACCATGAGGCGAAGGTGAGCTGACTCAGGGAAAGTGGGAGTAAGGGGTCTCTTTGTAGCCACTCTCGAACCTGGTTTGGTAGCCAGGGGTGATTTTCTGTTTTGCTGAAGAGTTCACCTGAACAGCTTGTATGAAGTAAGCATCTTTCTTTTTTCCTCCTGTCAAAACATGGAAGAGATAATTTTTTTAATGATTCAGAGATTACTTTAAAGTGAAATCACTTGCTAATTGACTGCTCATGTGTTTAGATTTGCATTGAATGATAATGAATGTTTGTTTTCTTTATAAAGGTATTACTAGAACTGAAAACGGTGAAAAACACGGAACAATCAGAGCAATTTTCTCATCCCAATAAATGCCCAAAAGGAATATGTTTTTAGAGTCTAAAACTTCCTCTCATTGTCAGCATCTGAGGGAACTCTAAGATTTATGGGTATCATTTTTACAGTGTTTGTGCTTGTGCTTATTACATGTTGGTGGTAAAGAACACACATCTCTCTAACCATCATTCTTGAGATTTTTCAGGGTCTGCCTTTTTTCTTTTTTTAGGTTAAATCTCAGTTGTACCAAGAAGCTAAAAGCTTGCTGCAGAACTACTTAGACGAACACAGTTACGGATCATGGATTGTGAAGTCTCCACATATTGAACAGTTCAGTGACTGATGGAGGTGGATTGGATGTGAAGTCAGTTTGGATGATCTGTTTCAGTAAATACAGTTCTGATTAGTAAAATGTTCAACTTTAAGTTCATAGTTACAGGAAGAAAACAATTCCAGGACTGCTTCTTGTCAGTTTAAATGCGGTTATTAAACCACCTGTAACAGTTTGGTCTTTTCCCAAAACTGATGTTTCCTCATAGGTAGGAGTATCCAAAAGCTTTGTAAATCTTTGTTCTGCCTTGCCACCCCAGTGCCACCTCATTTCAGCTCCCTCATCCCCACTCCTACAAATCCCCACCCTGTGCAGTTAACATGGGTTTTTTCCTGATAGTTTCAGGATTTCTCTATATTGATTTCCTCTTTCTCCTGCCTTTTTCATAATTTTAAGAATGAAAAAAGATCAGTAAAAGCTGGATTTCTTTTAAAGAACAAAAAAGGCATACCAATGTGAGAGTCTTCCAGAAACAAAAAAGAAATGGGCAATCTGTGCTTTTGCTGTAGGCATCCATCCTTTGCTAAGAGTTTTGTTTAGTGTGGATTTGCCAAGTGGCTTGTAGTTTGTGTTGTTTGTGCTAGAAGAGTTAAAAAATAATTTGTGTACTTCCAAATGTGAAACCTGGAATGACCAGCTGTTTCTCAACTGTTTTGTGACAATTACTAGTTCTGGTAGTGGGTTTAAAGCACTATGCAGCTGTCAAAGCTGTACATAAGAAAATAATGCAATGCAGAAGTTACCAGAAACAAGGTTTTTCAGCTTTTGTGGTTTGCCCCAAAACCCATCAGTGTTAATACTTAAGGATGAGTTGGACTCCCGCACCCTCAGATCACTTCATGGCTGCACTGCCAAGTCCTTGTGAAGTTGTCTGCATGTACAGTAACCTACAAAATGGTGCCTGTCACAAGGGAATTTGTGCTTCCTTGTAAGTCCTGGTAAGAACATGGTAGCATTGGGAGGGTGTTAAGGTGCCATGCTTGGAGTTGGTGTGGTGGTGTGAAACATGAGTATGTTCAAGCTAGACAGTACACTCTGATTATGTTCCTTGATTTCTGTAAATCATGCAAGGGTGGGAAGTTATGCAGTGTCCTGCTACATCAGGAATAGCGAGTGTAGTGCTGTTTCACCTTCTTAGAGGATTCTGAAACAAATTCCTCCTTCTGCTATCTTTTTTCCTTAATCTGTTTTCCTAACTAGTATGTGGAGTCTTCTGTGGGGGTGATCTTATGCTGATTTACAAGTTGTTGAAACTCGCTGACTTGTTACTACTTGGTCCTTGACCTTTTTTTGGCTAATCTACTCTCTTGTTTTCTGTTCCTTTAACTTGGGAGGTTGTGTGATGGTGGTTGGTTTTTTGGGGCACGTGCTCCACAAACTACTTGTTCCATGTAATGTTTTCTTTCTAAGAATGCTTGGGAATGGCCATTGTATTCCAGGCTAGAGCACTGTGTTCCCTTTTTGCAGGGGTGTTAAAAGTTCAGTAAATATTCTTGACAATGTCTTAGCTGTACTTCCATACATAGAGATGCTGGAGAGTGATACACATGTCAAATTTGACATACGCGTAGCATATCGCACGTGTGTTTTCATTCTGTGTAATTCTGGACTGTTTTTCTTTATGGGCTTAAACTTCTGCTGAGATATCAGCACCAAGATGTTTCCTGTAGTTAACCCAGAAGCCTTAAATATGTACAAGTACTGAGATTTTTTCATGTACTTCAGCCATTTTATTAATTGGACAGCAAACTGAAATTTCCACGGAACTTAGGTGCTGCCTTAGGAAGAGGGAGGTTTGTTAGTGAAAAGGATGTGTTGTGCTGGATGTGATCGCTGTGTTGTTGAGAAATGACTTGCATGACAACAGTGTAGATCCAGTTCTCGTATCCAGATTGTTCTTTGATTATGTAACTGCATATGCAGCATGCACTAAGCTAGTAAACGGAAGCATGGAGGTGTTGCGTCCAGGTTTTTCCTCTGCTACTTCAGTAATTCCAAAACATGATCCTACAAACCTGAACAAGGCAAGAGTGCTGCAGTTCCAGTGCTGAGGCTGAAGCTGTGTTCCCGACAGGTATGATTAACAAGCTGTGTGCATGCAGAGCAGATGTGCATCATACAGATGTGGCACAGAGCAGACAGAGGCATGTGAGCAGCAGCCTGTGCCTGAGCTCAGCCTCTCCCCCCCCCTGCTTGAGGAGAACTGAGCGCCAGGGGGAAGAGTGGATGTACACATGGATATGGGGAAGGGGTGGTGTGTGGGGGTGTTCTTTCCACTTCCTGCAGCTCTACCTGACTCAC
This sequence comes from Falcunculus frontatus, assembly GCA_013398115.1. NCBI lineage: Eukaryota > Metazoa > Chordata > Aves > Passeriformes > Falcunculus > Falcunculus frontatus. The sequence goes on from VZRV01000959.1 coordinate 163,871, forward strand.
ATGTGGAGTGACACACAGTGACCTTTAGGGATGGTACTTCCGAATTCTGTGCCCCCACAAAGACTCTCCAAACCTTGTGTTGCTCTCTCACTTCCCTGTTTCCCCCTTCACTGTCCTTCTGCAGTGGGACAGAGAGGATAACTGGAGGCAGAAAGGCAGAGCTCATGGGGGTGAGATAAGAACCATTTACTGGAGAGAGCAATGGTTCACATGGCGGGGGGGGAACCCCCAGTAACAGACAACAGTGGACAGCTCCCTCCATGTTTTCTCAACCAGAAGGAGCTCCTCCCTGAAAGAGGGTCCATTTCCTCCATCCCTGGCGGTGATGTGAGGTGGTAGAGAATGACCTCTGTGGTTTGATGTGCCCTCCTGGATACTGCAAAAACTTAACTCTGTCCTGACTGGAACCAGGACATTATTCATCTTTCTTACATATGAGCACAAGTCTCATTTCCATAGTCAATGACTCTCCCTCCAAGATGTTGGTTGAGGTCTGTTGATCCATCATGGTGGGTTCTGTCCATCCTAGATGTACACACAATATTATACAGCATTACAGACGGTTCTCTCCCAAAAATCAGATCCCCTTGAGGTATACATTGTCTTTCTCCATCTCTCTGCATTACCCACCGAGTGCCCCTGGGTTTTTGGGCGAAAACAATCCCACAGATGGTTTTGCTTCTGCTTGAGGCAGGACTAATAATAACGTCACATGTTGTACCATGTCATACCACATCTCAGACTTCATACTTTCAGATGTCATGCACGTCACATAAATGTCACGTGCCACATATGTGTACATCCTTGTCATGTCACGCGTGTCATGTCATACATCTTAGTTTGATACTAGAGCTGTGCAATCAAGCAGGAGAAGGCAGCTCAGGAAATCAATTTTTATAGCTCCTTTAAGGGGTTCTGCTGTGGTTTTTTTATAACTTACAGGGGCAAGATATGTCTAGTAAAGTTTACCTTGTTATGCATTTTCAGATGTTTTTAAAAACATCCTTTTTCTCTAAAGACATCTTTTAAAGCTTGGGCAAATACAGGAGTCAATCCTGCAGACACTTTAAGTATGTGAACCTGCCTATAATTAGATGTAAATTTGACAGACATAAATGACTACAACCATGTGCAGCCCTAGCACCTTCCTCACGTCTCAGGTAGCTCTACGCATCAGCAGTGTTTATACAAGTATTTCTCTGAAAAGGTGTCTTGAAGTGCTTGCTGGAGGTGCTACAGGGGGAGCAAGCCAGCCTGAAAATGTTTTGAAAATCCACAGCAGAGTGCGGCTACTGTGCAAAAGTGGTGTGGTGAGCCCCAAAACTAGAACCAGGGTAGGCAAAGCCTCCTCTTTCCATGACTGTAAACCTACAGCTGTCTCAGAACAGCCCAACTCCAAAGCAGTTTGTGCAGACTGAATGCCAAAGAAAGTATATATTTTTACACTGCTTGTGTTCGTGAATTAATGAGCTCCAGCTTCTGCCTTTCCTTATGAATGCATGGTGAGTATCTCTACCATCCTTTCCTGCTTTCTGAACTATTTGACTTTTCCTACCTTACCTAATGCTTACTGTTTAGGGACTTAGAAAATGTCTTCATTATTCCATGTGGGATGTCCAGCTGCACAGACTGACTCCAGGGTAGGTTTTACCCAATTGCCAAAGTTGAGGGCTCTTGTGCTTAAGGAAATGATAAAGGAAGCCTCATTTATTAAGAGAATTGTGTTTAATGAAAACTGCTCCTTCACCTTCTCTCTGCTGAGAGCTGGGACAGTAGACAAACGTCTGAGCTGAGACTGGAAGAGGTTTGCTTGCAAAGCCATGTATTGTGTGTGATGCTGTTTATTTCTGCATGCTGCTTTTAAGAATTTATGGAGTAGGAAGGAATCTATGTAAAGAGAAGGATTTGTCTACAAAGTTTGACAAGGTAGAAGGAATTCTTATGCAGAAGTTTCTTGCCTGTTTTCTCATCTTCTATGTCCTATTGTATTCAAGTATTTTTGTTATTACTGTTATCTGATTTGAGGAGAGGGTGGAGCTTATCTGTTTGTGGCTGAAGTGAGTGACAGTATTTACTTTCCTGAGTCCTTGTGGGTGGGGACAGAGCGCTCCTTCACCGTGGGAAGAGGAGTAGAGAAACAGACGGCAGTGCTGTGAGTATTTTCCCAGTTTTGGCAGAAAGCTGTCATTAACGCCTATTTTCTCTTTGCAGCATGCAAGGAAACTGCTGTTTTTTCCATTGTTAGTCTGGTTTTAAGTGTAAGGTGAAGTACTCCATACCACACCCACCAGGAAAACGCATCAAAGTCTAAACGATAGCTGTTGTGGTAGGCTCACTTTCATCAATTATAGCCTGCCTTGTTAGCATTGGCTTGGGGCTTTTGTATCGTAAGAGATGCTCTTACATTGTCTCTTTCTGCATAAAGTTACAGTGTCACGTAACTGAGTCCACCTGCTTTGGGAGTAAGGACATTTCTGAGGTTCCACATGAAGATTTCTGACAATGCAGTGCGTTCACGTGGATTTATACATTGATCATCAATTTTATGTCTGTTATTGTTTTGGGACCTCTGTTACCTGCACGGTTTTTATGTCAGGTGTGTTACTGTTTTCATTGTTTCCCTGTTTCTGAAGAATTTTGAGAACTACATATTTTGTTTACACCAGTGAGAAAAATGTGTCCTGCAGAAAGCTTGTGTAACTAAGTAGTACAGCTCATAAAAAAAGAGATGATTTTGAGTTTCTTTTTTTGGGGGAAGCAATTTGGTACTACTGTTCTATACCTTGTGCTGCATGCCAGCATAAACTGGCATTTTATGTTGCTTTAAAAAGGTTATCTGCAGGTGTCTTGCTTTGAGTCTGGTACCTACACACTTGCATGTTGCTAAATGCTTCAGTGGGTTTTCTGCATGTTTTTAAAAAAATAGAGTATTACGTCACCTGTAAAAAAGACACTATCCTGTAACAAAGAAGACTCTAGACATGCTTTTTATATGTCCATGACGTTTATTAAATATAATCTACAAGTAACTTTTAATAGGTTTTTCAATAAATAGTTGTCTCAGGTTGTTGACAAAGTGACAATGAATGAGTTTTCCAAAGGACATTGAGCCCCTAGGGCTTACAGAAAGGATCAAGAGTGATCATAGAACAGACTGTCTTACCACCCACGTTAAGAACATTCAATGGTCCCAAAATGGACAAGCTAGTAGTATGCCACATGGCAAAATATATAAATTACTCATAATTAAATACTTCAATAAATAATGTAGCAGTAAAAATAAAAATAGTTATACAGTTTCTCTCAGCATAGATTGCAGGAAGCTGTTCAGTTCTTGGCGAAATTCAGGAAACTTTTTCTTCTCACTGGATTCACACTTCTTGCATGTCGGGTCTGTGGAATTACCGGCCTGCAATACAGGGAATTTTATTGATTGGTGATCTCTCTCTTGCTAGCTGGTTTTAACAATGATACATCAACTTCTGTAAATATTGTACTTTAATAAAAAATAACCCTTAATGTTTGTAACCTGAAGAGTACTCCTAAAATGCTACAAGGATCTCTAGGCCATGGATTTTATTTTAGTAGTATGTCAAGGTGTACTACATTCATTCCTGGGCCCTCCAGTCATAAACTTATGGCACAGTTTTCAAATCCATTGCTGTGTAAATAATTGTTACACTCCTAAAAGCAAGCTTTTGTCAGCATAAGATGCTTTGCATGATTCAGCAAAGAAAACAAATGTCATATTTTGTTAAATGTTGGCTTGTATAACCAGTAGGGCTCAAATCTATTTTACTGTATTAGATTACCATGCAAATAGCTGTTTTTGTGTAGTTAATCTTAGCATATTTTTATACAAAACCCTGTATTTTCATGAGCTGATAACACAGTTCTTGATGCATAAACACAGTGAAGCACTTATTTATTTTTATATCCTTTTTTTTTTGGTAGCACTTATAAAAGATTGCCTACCTTAAAAAGCTCAAGATTCTTTTCAATATTTATGATATGTCTTTGGTCCTTCTCATCCACATCGCGTTTCAGGACTTCCAGTTCTTTCAGGTAACATGCTAGAGTTGTCCGGTTGCACTCCTAGAACAGTCAGCAAAATTGTTATACGTGTGGCTTGTTTTCCTTGTTCCAGATTTCAAAATCTCAATGCCCTGTTAATTTTTACCCTCATCTCAGGAACTGAGCTGTTTGTTTTTGGCAGTGTATTACAGTTCATTTGTTGCCCTCAAAGTTGTATTGGGGGATGTTATATGTGGCTTTAATTCTATAGCTTTTGAAAAGTAAGTAATCTTTACAAGACACTTGAAGTGTTACAATATTTCTTGGGGACGCAAAGCTGCAATATTTATTTCTAAACTCAGCCTTACTCCTGGTTGCCATCTAAAAATCATGTATTAGCAAACAGGTGGCCTATCCTGGATGCATATTCAGTTGATGCACTTTGGTTGCTCTATGTAATGTCTGCATCAGAGCTGGCTTTTGAACAGGGTAAATATGCATCATTTTTGAAAGTTATTTCAGGCACTCACTGGCAGTATGCTACTGATCAGCCCCAAACATTTGCATTCAAGCCCTGGAGCTCTGAGATAGTCGGGTCTTAAAGCTGCCAGCACATGAGAAAAGGGACACAGATAAGGAAGTGGTTGCAGAATCTGTCTTTAAATCTGTACTGAAACAAAATTGTTGTTAAGTGAGAAGTCTGCTCAATTAGAAATTTACCAGAGGTTCAAAGCAGCTAAGAGATAACTTTTGTAAAACTTTTAACTGCCTTCCAGTACTGAATAATTCATGCTCTTGTTCATTGGGCTGTTTGCATGCTGAATGAAAGGTAGTACAAATCAGCAACCTGTCTGCAGTAGAGCTGTACTTGGAACACACTCAGCACGCGGATGTGCAGTGTTTTAGAGAGAAGGTGACCACAATTATGGTATTCTTGTGGGAATAAGTCTCAAGTATTAACTCAATGCCATAAAACATGATTTTTAGCTTAGGTATCCAGAAGGGTTTGGTCAATTTTGTTCCTGAAGAGAATCAAATAGGGTGTAACTGAGTTTCATCATTGATGGGATATAAAAGACTTAACAACATCTTAAACAGAACCAACCAGTGGCTCTGCGTCTAGTTTAGATAAAATGTGGGTGATTTCATGTGGATACTGCTTTAATGTATTTCTAAGTCTGGTTTCGTTCTCCGAATCATTCCTGTGCTAGATTTAACACAACAGTATTGCCTCCTGCAAGTCTTATACCATCTTTAAATTGTTCATAAACCACTTTTTTCCTGTGAATTCAACAATGTTTTAAGCAGGATGAATACAAAGTATTCATTTTGTGTTGCTTATTGCACAGAGGCAATGAGATAATATTGAGTTTCAGCCTTTTAATGTTTGAGACTAAAAAGCAAAAGCAGAAGTTTCTTTAAGAAATTGCACTCCCTAAATTGAATTAAAACTGAACGGGAAATTCAAACTCACCTGTTTGTCATTCGGTGTGTAAAAGTCAAGAAAATTCTGTAGAGAAGGGGGGAAAAAAGTTAATTTTTCTGAAAAAATTACGTAGAAAAAAATAAATACAAATGAATCTTCAGCTAGAAGAAAATCACCACTTACGTTCTCGATGTTTTTCAGCTGTGCTAAATCACTTATTGAAGCTCTAAGACGTTGCTCTTCTTGAGTGGGCGATTGTTTAGTCGTATAAGGTGCTCCATAAGCTGCAGTCATGAGAATTACTGCTGCAATACAGCCAAAGTTGAGGACTTTGCACATCATGTCAGTGTTATCTGGATGCCAGTATTAGAGTTGGGATGGATGGTGAGAGCTGATAAGTTGTCATTAAGCTGTTTGGTGTATTTATACTCTTCTTTCTGGGGGGGAAAAAGATGGGGGCGTCACGAAGAAGAGGTTTTATTACACATTTTTTCATATGTTCTACCTGTATGGCAAGAATCATTACTTTTGTTTTTCCTCCCCTGATGACACTTTGGAATTTTTATCAAGCAGGAGGGATTTTACCTACATTCACTGGTGTAAGAGAAGCCCACACTCACTTTTGGCAGCCTCTCTTCGTGCTTTCTGCATGAAACACTTTTTCCCTCATGTGCTGTCCCACTCCCCCATAGAATAGGCCATAGAATATGCTCCTGCTATACAAAATGTCCTAAAGATCTATCATTTAATCATTCTGTTTATCTGTATATATCTAGCCTTTCACAAATCCTGGGGCATTACTTTAGTGAAGAAGAAAGAAGCCGTCTCATCTTAGTAATAGTTGATTAAACAACAGGAAGAAAGTTGGCTTCCTGTCTGAAGGTGGTTTTTTTTTACCTGTCACCTTTTACATAGTGTAAGCTTAGGTGCCTAACTCAGCCTTTATAGCATCAAATTTGAAACATTTATGGGAAAACTCCAGCAGAATTCCTTGTTTGGGGATGATAAACTATTCTGTTGCTGTGTATCTTAATGCTGTTCTTTTTTAACTGTGCGCAACTCTCACTTTTCTGCAGCTTCGAATGAAAATGCACCACTCTAAAATGCTTATAGATTTTATTGCTGATACCTAACCCACTGCATCTTGTGGTCTGTATCACAGCATTGAAGTTGTGAGTAAGCAGTTGTTTGACACTGACCTCTGGCATAGATAGTATTGCTAAATTGTTTTTCTTTTCTGCTTCAGGTATCTGTTGGCTGATTTCTTTGGGATATGAAGTGTTTAAAATTCATGGTTTCCTTCATTTTGAGTATAGTTCTGAGCCAAATACTCCCCCTGCTGCCCAGCAGGCTCTGACATTATATGAAACACAGTTTCTTCTGCTCAGTGAATTCAGCTGCTGAAGCTGTGTGGAATGAATTCTGGTTTGCACACTGCTATGGTTTGAAGTTTTGTAGCATTTAGGATGTGCAGGGCTGGGTGGGTAACTATTTCACCCACCGTTTCATTATGGAAACCTACATTACAGGTTCTGAGCATGTGGTGTGATCAGAGTGGATGTGGATCTGCTGGAAGTTGGTTAGAATACACTTTGCCTTGGATTAAATACAACCATTACTATCATTCTTTTTATTAGTGTATGTCTGTCTCTTAATCATTAACTTGGTGCTAATTAGCAGTGCAATCCCAGCTCTAGAGAACGTTTTAATTTCCTGGTTTTGAAATAAATACAAACATTTCATATGTATGGTCATACAGAAGTCCTAGCAGCTATTGTAGCTTGCAATATGTAGTATTTGTGCAGTCTGAAACTCTTCTGGCACCTTATATTTGTGTCTTGTGTTTATTCTTGATTGTAACCGATTTGTAACAAGCAGAGCTGCTGAGCACTGGGTCGTCAACTTTTCTCCAGCTTTCTACTGTTTTCTTTTGCAGGTTTCAGAGAACTTCGGAAAAAAAGAAAGCCTGAGCATTCTGTCAAGAGTTTTTCAGCAAGTTTGCAGCCAGGTCTGTACAAAATTGTGTACAAAACTGTACAAAATTGTGACTCTAGTTGTAGTCTAGGTGTAATTGGAATCAGCTCTTTATCTGTTCCTTTTTTTCAAAGACCAAAGGAGGTTTGCATATGCAGGCAGGAGGGTGGAATCTGAATATGCAGCATTTAATAAATTGTGCACAGGAGTTTGAGTGATTCATTTCTGCTTAATGTGGTGCTGCAGGATTTGTGATCCAATGGGAGAAAACAACAGATCTTGTTTTGACCATTTTTATTGGATGTACCCGGGATGCTGTTTCCCAGTTCATCAATGCATTCCAAGCCTTCCAAGGAGGAGATGGCTTGGAATGTATTGATGAACTGGGAAACAGCAAACCCTCAATCAGTGTTAACACACAACTTGCTGTGCTGGTCAGATTTCAGTTATCGTGCTCAGTCTGTGCTCATATTTATTACTGGGCAAGGAATTACTTGGGATTTTATTCAGTGATTCAATCCTCCCAGCTTCACCACAGAGCTGATTGCATTTTAACAGGAAATGAAGTTACTGTTTTAAATTGCCTTGGAATCACAGAGGATAAAGTAATGCTACAAATGCTGAACTGGTAAAATCCTACCTTTAAAAAGTATTGGGGCTGGGTACCAGTGATTGTGTCATATGTGGGGTTTTTATTTGGTTTTAATGCACTATTATGAAAAGTTAGTTGATTTGTATCTCATTTTATCTCCAAATTTAATATTGTTACACTAAAACAATGATATAAGAAAATGCACCCTACCTGAAAAGCTTTATGAAACATTTCAAAAGCCTTGCCTAAATTTTCAAGGAAGATTAATGAGCAATAAAACACATATTTTAAAGGGAAACAGTATTTGTGGATCAGGGATTTGGAAATGGAGAAGGTCGTGTCCAGCTGTTGTTTTAGTGGATTGTTTATACTTTTGGTAGTACTTGTGCCTAATTTAAAGAATAAGGGTTCATTTTCTCTTTTAGAAAATGAGTAAAAGTAAATGACACACACTGGCTAAACCCCTAATCTGTACAACTTCAAAGTCTGGAAAAGTTTTTACATAGGGTCTGACTCCTCTCAGTTTAGACTTATTTTTTGTGTCTTTCTAATCTGAAAACTTGCATCTTTCTTTTTTGGTTTTTTTTTTCTTTTTTTGTTTTCTGCCCTTGCAAACCTGATGACTGGTGAATTTTGGGGACAGGTTGTGGTTTCATTGAGGCATTTGGCATCTTGTTGATCAAGGTTCTCGCCTCCTTTCTCCATCCCCAGAACAAAGCAGTGTTCAGCTAAAGTGAATGTTTTGTTTGGTACTTTAGTTCATGTGCAGGTTTTTTCAGACTCCTACTATAGTAGCATGCTGTACAAAATTACTGTGAGTAGAGTCACAGGAACCACAGCAAATTCAAATGTCTGATGAAAGTGATAACTAATTTTTGATCATGGCCCTTTGATTTAACTCCTTGTAACTGTGTGTAGAGAATTTTGGTGTAAGAGAGGTTGACTTCTGCTTGCAGATCTCCTCATTCTAAGCAATAACCTGTAGAAAGTAAGCCTTTAGTATTCTTATTCTGCTCAGTAGGGAGACTTAGGGAAACATGTTGAAGATTTGAATAAAGGATTGAGTGACAGTTGTTCTTCATTTGATTTTAAGCCATCAAAAGAAGATATTTACCTGTTATCTTCTTCAGCCTTTTCTCAGTGTTTCTCACCCTTTTAATAGATGCTGCAAGTAGAGTAGTTTCCAGATAAATGCAATGGATTCCATAATGTATTAGAATTTAAATGTAGGAATAAATAATGGATTTAGCTAGTTGAATATCGTCCCTGATTAGGGCAAGTACCTGTTGTTTCAGGAGAAAATGCCAAAAAAACCCAACCCCAAAGTGAGTAATTCTTAGTGAATTTTTCCTGAAAGAATGTCAGTGGGGATTTTTTTTAAAGAAAGACTTTTGGTTTTGGAGGCTTAACTAAAATGACCTGGAAATAGTTGACAATTGGGAATCTCTTCACAAACCCGATGTTTGATGTAATCCTCCATTGAAAGTACCAACATTAAGAGGGAACACTTTAAAAATAAAACATTTTCTAGTTATAAATGAGCCCATCTTTGGGAAAAGTAACTTTAATCTCTCCTTAGGAGCTGTGTCACACATGAGTTTCATCTTTCTAAAAATCTTGATTGTAATTGTTGAATAGGTGTGGATTTAGTTAAGGTATGGGGAGCCCTGGTGTTTCCTGTCGCTGTAGTCTACTTTTCAGAAAGTAAGTTTACAAAGGTTATGAACTTCAGAGTTGGTGGTTTTGTTTTCTGGTAAAATTTGGGGTGACTGCAAGTCTGAATGAGAAAATGAATTACTGTGAATGCAAAGTTGGGAAGGTTGATCAATGAAGGGTAAAGATTAGGGCTGGATGTAATGCACGTTAAGATGGTGTGTTGTGTTTACAGAGGAAATACTTTAATTGTTGCAAGATTTCTGGGTGAACTTGAATGGCTTATTTTTGTCTAGGAATAATCTCTCTTCAGGAGGTCCAGCATATATTTACAAGGATGATTGGTCCTGTTTACTCGTGTTTTCCTTCTACATCCAAATGGACTTTCTAAGACCGTCTCCACAGTGAAGTGTTGCCAAAACTTTAGTTACCAGCTTCCTCTTAGTACAATGTGCACCAAACCTGCTAAAAGTATTCTTGGTATACCCACAAAATAATACAAGTGTTAACCTCTGCTAGTTTTGGTTCACACTTCTTTTTAGGTGCAGAACTGTAGAGACCGATACAAATGCACTGTTAATGAGGCATAAATCTGTGCAGGAAAACCAAATGTTGGTATCCTAAAGAGAGGAAATCGACTCAGAGCATCCTGGTCAGCCTAATAGAAAAAGAGGTGTTTTGTTGTGGCTGGGAAAAAACCTGAGGTCTTTCAAATACTCTGGGTAGCTCAAATTAGAACAATGCTTGTTTTCATTTTGGACAAGTGGAGAGAAAGCCTGAAGACAGAAGGTTTCTGATTTTCAATATTCTTGTTTTGCAGTGGAAAAGAGGCTGCTATGTACACTGACAAGCCGGGTTGTTGCCAAACTGTTCTCAGGGTCTGGATGTAAGAAATTTATGATAAAATGCAAGTTGAATTTGCCCCCCTGGGTCAAAAGGCCGGTGTCAGGTTATAGCTATACAAGATGTTAACAGACCACAAACAAAGAACTGTGTTTTGCCTTGCTGAATGCTGTGATAGTGCATATGCTAGGCAGATGGCCTAGATTTAGATTTGTCACTAGATAGGGACAAAAGGTGTTGAGGTACCCCCTCAGTGCTGGCTGGCTTGGAATTGTGCACAGGCATTGTTACGACATTGTTCCCATTCTCTCAAAGTTCCCTTTCTTGATTCCATTTTCCTTTTGCTCCCTTTTCCCACTTGCTTCAGACTGGTTGTGTGGAATTTACTGGGGAGCAGCAGGGGGCTTCCCCACACATACTTACTTTGCCCACTGTCGTACCCGAGGTATGATATTCCTGTACTTCCTTGAACCACTCCTAGGACCCACAGCACAAATGTTTGGCAGGTTCCACACATCAGCCTGCTGTGGCTCTGTGTGTTCTGCTTCTGATTCCTGCTAGGTTTATTTGATGGTTTTACCTTTTGGTCCTGGTACTGGATGAGGTGGAGAGTCTTCCTGTCTACCTGTGCTGTGCCACTCAAAATCAGGTGGAACTTTGTCCACAAAATTTGCCTCTTTTCTAGCCTTTCTTTACTGTCCTACTTTTTTGCTGAACAAAACCACAGAAATTTGATTGGTTTTGTTGCCCTTTCTTTTGAGCCCTTTGAAGTTCTGCCGTTCTTTGGAAATGAGGGGACTGCATCCCTTTCCCTTCTTCACCAAAAACAATTAGAAGTTGCCATTTGCTTTATTTTTGAGTGAGAGTTTTAAGGGCTATCCCACGGAAATAACAAATACAAATACAAATTTAATAGTGATTACAAGGGCAAATTTCCATGCTAGTGACCTGGCATGATGTGAATTTGAACGAAAAGCTGGAGAAAAAATTTTGCTAGGAAGATCCTCTGTGTCAGTGGGATTCAGGGCTAAGGAAGGTTCCTGATTCTTTCCCTTTTACTCATGTTGAAAATAATTTTATTACCATAGATGGAGGAGAGGCATCTTTGGTCCTAATGCAAATGCTGTATAGATAAGCTGAATTTCTTATGTATCTGCAGTGCTTTGTTGCTATTTAAATTATTTTTCCCTGTCTAGATGGCAGTTTTTATGAGTTTACATCTGTTCCTATTAGGCACAGTAGTTCAGTATCTCTAGTTCATTCAAAAACACTCAACACAAGTGTTTCATGTATAGAAAATTATGTTCAGTTGATTTGGCACGAGAACATCAGTACAGGGATCCGAGCTAAATTTATACCCTGCCCAAGGTCTCAATAACATGTGTGAGACATAATTAAATTTATACAGTACAGTAACAGCATATTTCATAATTCAAATCCTGTGGTGATTTTGGAAGTGCCTGCCCCTGGAGCTGCATGTCTGCCCCAGCCACGTCATGACCCCGTAGCTGAGCGAGCCCCATGCGTGCGTCACCCTCCCTCCTGCAGCTTGGTTTTCTCAGAAAGGAAATGCATTTGCGTGGGCTGCAGAGGAGATTGGGTGTTCTGCTTCGCCTCTGATCTGGACGATTGGGGTAGCACCCGTGTCAGCTCACGCCCAGCTCTCAGCCTCAGTGGAGAAATCAGACATTACAGTGTGGTTCTTCCCTTCAGTCCCTAAAGAGTGTCATAAAGGCTCTGGAAAATCCACGGATCTTGGTAGAAGCAAGTTTTTCCAAGGTCGTGTTGGAATGGGGAGAGTAAGTTTCTGCAATACTCAGCCGGTTAGGAAACTGAGAGTATTAAATTCCAAACCAGTGGAGACTTCTTGGGTGGCAGGATTGCAAGAGGTGTGAAGCACTTCATAGCTAGAATATACTTTCTGTCTAAAGGGATGCACTGTTGTTGCTATTCATGTTATAATAGTGCCCAGCCGTGACCAGTGAAATCCAAATCCTTTCTGTTCACTGTATAAATACAAAAGGAGAGAAGCTCCTGTTGTGTTACACTGAACGTGCTCCTAAGTAATGATGGGTAATAATAATTCCTGGAAGACTTACGTTCAGGATTAAGGTATGAAGACTTGCATATCAAGGTTTCCTGGAGTTTGGGAAAGATGCTTTTACATTTCTGCAGCTCTGGAAGCAGCTTACAGCAAGGCAAGACTGAACAGCACAGTAGCAGAAAGAATATGACTGATTTTCACACTTGCTCTTCTGAAGCAGTGGAATGTATTCTAAGGAAAGTGGGCTAAAGTATCCAAATACCATAAAACCATTTGGTCTGTGACCTCATCACATTTCTTACCATTTACTTTTGCTCACTAGTATTAAAAAGTGCAGGAAATTGAAACTTCGATCATGTAGTTAGAGGTTTCGTAAGGGACCACAGTGATCTGATTAGAGTTTATATTCCTCCTTGGTTTCTGCAATCTTAATAGAATAGGAGAAGTCTATTAAACCACGGAGTACTAGTCTAAATTACACAATTACAATGTGTTTTGGATGATCTGCTGCTTCAATAGCCAGATATGAAGGTCAGCAGAATGTACTGTGGAAAGCGAGGTTGAAATTCTAGTGCTGAGTTCTCACTTGGTCTCTGGGCTTTCTTCATGACAAATTTGGCAATGGAAGCAAAAGCGATGGAGAAATTTGTTGGGGTATTGGTCTTCCCACCATTCTTCAAATTACTGTACTTTTCAATTTCCATATCTCGCTGAAGGAAAGATTGACAGTGATTTATTGGTGGCAAGTGCATCACAGCAACTTCAGTCATATATTCCATAACCAAATGCATGAGAGAGTAAGCATTTGGTCCCCCCGCGCTGTCCAGATCCCAGTTAAAAAATTTTAGTAACGTAAAAAGTTTGATATCGGTGAACAGGAGCCAAGAAGTCCCTGAATGTGTCGTTTTGTGCCTATTTGATTTCAAAGCTTTTAAGAAAAGCATCTTTTGGATTTGGCATATCAGAAGAGTAGTGCATGAGAAAGGCTGGCTTCCATGAGGTAGTGTGGGGACCAGAGAATGTGTGATCAGTGAGAAGTTCCCTTTTTAACCACAGAAAACATCAGTTATGGAAACAAGTGTGAAAATGACTGTGGTTTATTCTACTGTTATCACCTAATCATGCTGCTGGCCATGGAGTGACATTTGCATCCAAATGCTAAGGTGTTGCTTTCTGGAAGGGGAGAGACAAAGGTGGGAGAAGAGGATGGGATGGACCAGAAAAACCCACCTGAAAACAGACGCCATGTGTGCACCTTCCACCTGAGGGCAATGGAAAAGAGAAGGATTTCAATCTGATGCAGAATGTAGCCCATGAATATCACAGAATATTCTCAGTTGCAAGGGACCCATCAGGATTGATTCTGACTCCTGGCCATGCACAGGACATTCCCAAGAGTCACACCATGTGCCTGACAGCACTGGCCAGATGTTTCTTGAACTCTGTCAGGCTTGGTGCTGTGACCACTGCCCTGGGGAACCTGTTCCAGTGCCCAACCACCCTCTGGGTGAAAAACCTTTTCTTGATAACCAACCTAAACCTTCCCTGGTTCACTTCATGCCATTTCCTCAAGTCCTGTCCCTGGTCACGAGAATGAAGAGATTGGTGCCTGCCCCCCTCCACTGCCCCTCGTGAGGATGCTGAAGACCCCAATGAGGTCTCCTCTCAGTCTCCTCAAATACAAATAGGATGTAAATATCTTGGGCACTTTAGGATTTCCTGTAGGGAGAGTTACGCCATAGATGCTCAATGCATGAAACTGCTGCCATGCAATATCACGATAATGATAAAGGAATTTTCAGTGTATTTGTTTCAGATTTAGGCCACAGGAAGAGAAGTGAACATGCAATTTTGTCATTATTTTGACTCTAGAAAACAATTATATTTATGCTGATTTCATATAATTCTTATTGTAAAACATTCTTTTTTTGGTCTTTAATGATAGATCTAGCAGAAGCTGATTTTTTTCTAAATTGAGGTGTAAAGATTTGAGCCAGATATTGAAATAAAGTAACAGGCTTTTGTCACTGGTTCCTAATCCCTGCTTTTGAGAAGCCTTTTCTGGTTAGTAGCTTTCCATGCAAAATAGGAGGCTTTGATCAGCTTTTGAGTGCCCCAGATAAAGCTCTTAATATGTCTAGAAGGAAATGAAACATTATCACTGTTAAACATCTCCTATTCAAAAGATTTTGTGATTATGTTTTGGTGTAATGTGATTTTTATTTCTTTTTTCATATTTTGACATGAAATTATCATCAGATTTTGATTCCTGCTGTTTTAAGGAGATCTAATGCTGATGTTTCTTCCTGGTCCTGTCGACATAGTAGTTGGTTATGGAGTATAAGAATTAGCCATTGTTAGCATAAGCATCTGAAAACCGAAGCTTATTGATAGAATTATTTGTACTTTTGGTGATCTTTTTCCCCTTCTGGTGAGATGTTTTTGGTTTTGGAATTCTGAGTCGGTAAAACACTTTATGGCTGAAAATTACATCCCCTGATGGCAGAGGCAAGTCATTATACCCTTTGAAAAGGGGAGATGATATCAGCTGATAATATTAAACATTAAAATCTCTTACAAATACTAAAAATTTAAGACAATGAGAACATTTACTGCTGAATTAACTGACCAACTGTTTCCTAAAACAAAGAAGTGGAGGCAAGAAGAGTATGTAATGTATAGAAGGAAGGAGTTTTTGGGAAGATGTCACTTCTTAGGATGCTAACACCTAAGACAAGAGGATTCTCTGAATTTTTAATCCAAGAATCCATTTTCTGTTTATTTAGGAGGTGTGAAAATGAGCCACTGAGTTTTACTGAGTCCTACTACACCTCTTCTCTTCCATTTTTGTAGGTGTAATAGCAAAATTGTTACTGTGCTTTCTGCCAAAATCATCAGAAGTGACTGAGAAGTGATCAGAAGTCACGTTGGAACAATTGTGATTTGGATTTATGTGGAAAAAGACTCAGCTGCTCTGGAAAACAGAGTAGCAAGAGATGTACAGACTTTTCTGAAGCATGTTGTGACATCAATAGAAAAGTTACAAAAGGTCATGGTAGATTGTTTGTTTGCATGTACTCCCAAACCAAAAATGTCCCTCCTTAGAAAACACTGGTCAAGGCTTAAAAATTCCGGAAGAGTTCACTGCCTTTCCACTCTTTAAACCTAGACTTGGTCTATGTTGCCAGATTCATGGAAGAGCCCAGTTATGTTGAGAAATTCTAGTTGATAAGGTACAGGGTGGTGGAAATGCAGAAATGGCACATAGTAGAAATTTGGGTCAGATTTCAGGTGGAGTTTCTCAGCCTGAATCTTTCTGCACTTAAAATTGAGTGTGTTTGTCTGTGAAATAAAAGATCGTGGTTCATCTCACGCTATTCAATGGCTGTAATTTCAGGAGGCTCATTTAGGAAGTGGATATGCATATGGCTGGTGTGTAATGTAGGTAGCTCTAGTACAAGGAAAGATTTTTGGGGTTTTTGTTTGGTTTTTTACACATTTATTATTACATTTATTTGAGCAACCTGGTCTGCTGGAAGGTGTCCCTGCCCATAGCAAGGGGGTTGAAACTAGACGATATCTTCAGGTCCTTTCCAATGTTCCTTGATCTAGACACCAAGAAAACCATCTGTCTAAAATTTTACTTCATTTCAAATACTTATTTTTGGAAACATTAGGTTATCTTCCCGTGCCAAAACTGATCTCCCAGTATCTCACAGTCTTACTGTGCAAAGCCTGTGGGATTGAGGCAGATTTTTTTTACAGCACGAGCAACAATAGCAAGTCTGACCCCATTTCCTATCTTTTTAACAAAAAAAAAAAGGATACAGAATACCTTTTGTGGTTTGGGTTATAATTTCATTTTTAACAGATGTGATTCATAGGTAGAACATAGGGGTTTCCCCCTATGCTATGTAGTAGATCCTTGCTTGTGGTAATTCAGGGTTTTCCCTCTCCTGGTTCTGTAGCTCAGTTATATAGTCTTAATCCTTCCTGTTCTCCTAGATGACTGTATATTAATTTCTTCCTTTCTGCCCAATCCTGATGGGTTTTTGTAGGATTATCTAGTGTGGTAAAGTGTGACCTTCAGCAGGGGCTGTGGTTCAGAGGCTCCCATGTTGTCATTCTAGCTATGATACTGCCTCCCCCGGTGCCTGGGGAAGTTGCTGACTCTGCTTTAATCTTCATGAGTAAATGAGAGTGAAATTTCACTGCTGCATTTTGCAGGAACTTGGTGCCTCCTTCTGAATAATCCAGTCTTAATCCTGATCTCACAGAAACCAAGAACTGATTTGCATTGGTGAATTTCTTCATTTTGATGTACAGTTTTGGAGCACTTATACATTCCGTCTCCTGATTTTGGCTCATTTTTCTTGCCCCCCAATGGAATTGGTGATAAAATAATTCACTTTGGCTTAATAATAGTAGTAAAGATGACATATAGTTCTGAAAAAACACATTCATCTCCAGAGCATGTCTTCCTTCGTTTCCAAAGTAATTTTATTACTATATTACAATTAACTCCTGTGTTGCCATGTGGCTAAATGATTTTTCCCTAATGTTGGTTTCTATATCCATATAGAATTTTACAAATGTCTGGTATCTATGAAAATCTATACATTTAGATTCTACATTCAGAGAAACTGGGGGAATATTTTATGAGGCATTGTGCATTTTATCATATATCTCATAAAACAGTATTACTGCCTCCAGAACTCGTAGCTGTGTGTGGCTAAACAAAAATGTCAAAAGATTCCACTTAAATGCCTAAGGGAAAAAACAGAGAGTGAAACCAAGATCTGTGGGAGAGAAATTTCTGATGTTAAATGGGAAGCACAAATATTCAGCAGAAATGTTAGCAGAAGCATCATTAATAACTCTACAGATGTACACATGTTCGTTTTCTCACTCATTTTATCCCCAAGGTTTATTTTTTTATTTATGGGAAACTTAAAATTATTTAAGCCACCTAATTTAATAATTAAACTGGAGATTACATCAGTGAAAAGCAATAATAATAATAATAATCATCTTTATGTGTGTTTGCCAAATAGCTGATAGAAGGAATATCAACCAGTCCTGTAGCCATGTAGCTTAGCCAAAGTTAAAAAAAAGTTGTGTTTAGTCTTTGACAACTTCAACACTAATATTAGATGAAGTTTGTAGTCTATATGGAGTTTGTTATTCTTGATGTTCTGTAATAATACCCAATATCTTGAATATCAGTGTTAATTGGACAATTAGTAGTGGTTTTCCTGTTTTCCACATGTAGCATTTGGACACAAAGGTCCAAATATTCATTTTAAATCTAAGTGTGCCTGGACATTCTCTGCAACTCAGTAGAAGCAGAGAGGGGGAAAAAACCAAACCAACAAACAGCAAGTTCAAGATCATTGTATTTGGGAAAACTTCAGACGTGCTATGCAGTGCCCTGAAAATGAAAAGCATTTCCTTTGCTGCCGTAGATGAAAGGATTATGTGGGGCCTCTTGCACTGCAGTGCTTGTGAGAATCCTGAATTCTAAGTAGAAGTGAAAGGACTTTTACTTGTATTCAGAAACTAAGTTGTTTTTTTCCATCCAGAAAATGATTGAAAGGTTGTAAGGACAAAACAACAAAAGAAAAAAATCAGAGTAAGAATATGAGTAGGCCTTGACTCAATGTTTTATTATATTTAAAAAGTACAGGTGCATTAGTCATATTCTCTGAAGGATTTCTTGTAAAAGAACTTTGCTGTTTGTAGGCTTTTCCTGTGATTAATTTTTTAAAAAAATAGAAGTGTTTTTAAAATTAGATGAATTGGTACTTTGGAAATTGATAATGATGAAAACTGAAATTATCTGCTCCTGGCTTTCAGGGAGACTGAGTGGTGTGAGCAGTGTGCAGAGAGCTGTGCAGAGGAAGCTGTTTATACCTGGGCTGGGCCAGTGTGTGATTCTCAGGAAATCCCAGGAGGTGACACAGGACCTGTCGTGAGGCCCCATCTGCTGGTGCCTCCTCCTCTGGCTGCTGCTTGTGGCCGTGAGTCAGGTATAAGGTGTAGTCTGTGTTCTCTTTGGGGTCACATCCCTCTGCTTTCAGTGAAGGGGACCTATTTTCACCATTTAAACCTTGCAGGATAAGGTAGGAATTAAAACCCATGCAGTGCAAAATAAGGGAGAAGTATAGAGTAACAGGGAAGCTGGTTCCATGTTTGTTATGTTGCAAAGCAGCTAAACTACATCAAATCTGTGTTAATGATAATAAAAAGGTGGGCCACTTCTGGTATGATTTTGAGTATCAAAAGTCTGAGATCTAATCACTGTCAGATTCCTATTAAAGTCATGTGCTAGCACCCATCAACACGGCCAATTTTTAGTTGGTCACCATTAACAGCTGGCAGCTGTCGGAATAGTTTTATACATATAGGCAACATTCAAATAGAGCAACAGAAAGAAGTGGAATTTTAATCATAGTTTATGATGACAATTATAAATTAGTGTTTTACAAATGTATAGGGCTACATATCTGTCTTAAACTTAGGTTAAAGTATGTTTGTCATATCTTTTAAGACATGGATCATTGTTCTTTAACTGAAAAACTGAGCATGAATTATCCAAAGCCATGTGACTGCTGATATCTGACTGTTGGTACAGAGCAGTTTCACTGGAGTGTAATAGCAGTGTTCGTGCTTTGTCTTGATGGAAAATAAGGAGATCTATGGGGCTTGGGAAAGCACCCTGGGTGCTTTTGATTGTGAAATGGGTTATTGATGGATCAGTACTCATACAGAAACTTTCACGGAGGGAGAAGTTTTAAATGAGATTACTATCCCTCTTTGTTCTCCCAGTGACTTTTCAACCTACAGTTTCTTTCATTCCACAGAGGGATTTGCTGTTTTCTGTGTGCATCTGCTGCTCTTCATCTGACCTTTACTGCTTTGCTGCCCACTGAGTTGTTCTTAAAGCCTAAAAAAGGCTTATGTGTCAGACTGGGAAATTTGCCGGAGAATTGTCTCAAACACTGAGACAAATCATATGAGAACCACATAGAACTAGCTAGAAAATATTTCCCCATCTCACAGAAGTATCACCTTTTCAATTTTGATCTTTATCCCCCACTGTGTCACTCTGAAATGACGTTGAAAACTTTCAGCTGTTTTAATAAAAAAGCACTCAAGGAAGCGTAAGACCGATCCCATAGCCATCAGCAGACTGTGGAGCAGGCACCTCCTCTGGCACCTGGGGGGGAGTGTGTCCAAATGGAGAAGCCAAATCAAGCAGAGCAAGGATTGGAGCCCAACTCCAGTGGTCACTTCCCATCCCAAAAACCTGCCCCTTGCTCTGCTCTTATTTATATGCTTTTGTTTTTAACAGAAATTCCATCCTGGACCTGAGAAATAGTTTTTGCTTCAAGTTTTGTCAGACTGTTGCGGTGAAAGTTGTAAAGTTTCAGTTTCAACAAATTGTTATCCTCCAGTGGAAAAACTTGCACTGAAAAATTCCCAACCCAGTCTGCTTCTGAGTTTGCCTTGTACAACATCTTCTTAAGGGAAGTCTTCTGATGCAGAACGGTTATGCTTGAGGAGGACATGTTTTAAAAGGCAGAAAGACTGGGTCAGAGAACTGATCCAGAGCAAATACAGTTTGCCTCCTCGCCCTCTTCCCCCAAAAAATGCAACTGTTGGGGACTGGTAGGGGGAAGAAGTGGAAATGGTTTAAGCCAGCCCTGCCCAGTGCAACAGGTGGAAAAGGAGCTTGAGGCAGTAGGTTCCCAGTATTTTGTTCTTCAGTGCCATAAAAAAATTCTTAATGCCAGGTCAGGTGTCTGGGAATTTGTACCACACCTTTCCCACCACCTCCAACTGCACCAGGTGTTACCTGGTGTTTGTTGGGCTCTCTGTAGGGTGTATAATAGGAAATGGAAAGAATTGATAAAAGTAAAATAGAACCCCCCAAAGCTATTTTTAACCAGAATTATTTCAGGTTTGAAGATCTGTTGCAGTTAAACTTGCCCAGCTAAGACTGTGGAGTGGAGGAGGATGGGGAAAGGAAGAAGAATTTCTGAAGATATTCTCAAGAAACAAAGCCTATTCATGTGTGATTGTCTAAAAATATTCCTGTAAAGGTAGGGATGGAAAAAAATAGGGAGGTAATAAAGTATAGCAGCTATCTAACAACGTATGGGACACCTGAAGGCAGAGGCAGTAAGTCCATAAGGAATGCTTGGAACTATTCATCTACAGGTACTGGGTTAGCAATTTATAAATGGGCTGAGTGCTCTATGGCCAGAAGAGCAGCAGTACTCCATGCTGAAGGGAAGTGTAAATCTTCCAGACACAGCACAGATCCTGTAAGTTTTTTTGCTTGTTCTTTGTTTTCAGGTGATGCTTCTCCTAATGGTACCTGTGAGATAAGGTGGGGCAAGATTTACCGTGCTTTGTAATGTCTGGTGTTAATGCAAGAGTTGTCAATGTCAGGGCACAACTAAAGTGGCTTCCCTAAAGGAGAAATGGAGGGTAGAAGGGAGTGAATGAGGACTAAATTGTTGGGGAAGGAACAGAATACAGGAAGAAGCAGAAATTATTAAGTAGATGGCATTTGAACTGTGCTTGTAAAAGAGAACACAGAAATGGGAGTATTTTTAGTTAAGTCCCCTTTTTGAACAGTATTTCCCTACATCTGAGGGTTTGTAGATTAATTTCTTACGAGCTGGGCGGGGCCAGGAGGAGGACGGAGTGAAGATCTCCTTTCTCAGTTGCCTGCTGCCCTCTTGTGCACTGATCTGCTCTTTACACTGGTGCATTTCCTGGCCGTCCCTAAAGGCAGTGATAAACTTGGAGTTGCGTCTCGATTTCGTAAAATGCTGGATTTGGGATGCCAACCTCACACACTTTTCTGTATTTCACCCCCTGAAGATCCTGTCTTCAGATCAGCTGGCTCTGGCCTTGACCCTTTTGTCATTCATTGTCTCTACATTTTTTAGAAAGATTTAAGGGAGGGTGGAGGGAGCTGCTCTTCACAGTGTTTCTGTGACCTGTTTTGATAAGCTTGGTATGAAGTGTACTGTATCTTCTGCTACAGCTGGTTTGTGAGGGTTTCCTTCACTTCTCCAGCTTAAAAGTGAAAATCTTTCTGACTTGTTGTCAGGATGTTCTCCCGTGGATGGTGAGGAATTAAACTTTATATGGACCACTAGCATTATGTTCAACTCTTTTTCCATTTTAATGGAATTGTGCAGCTGATGATCATGCACCATCTGAGTGTCTGAAAACACCCTGATAACAGAAAGGAAGCTGGAGGGAGTGTGACAGAAGGAAGAAAATGACCTGGAGTTGGGAGAACAAGTATGGGAAATTAGAATGGCAGGAAGATGGAGAATCAGGGGTGGGCATGGAGAGAGGACAGGAAACAGTTGAGAAGTTTAATAATAAAAAGTGAAATGAGGTAAAAGCAAGAAGGTCCTTTAAAAAGAATCTAAAAAGAGCAGGGGAGTTCTTGATAGGTTGTTGGACAGTTAATGAAGGGACACATGGACACAATATCCATTTGTACAGCCTCTTGCAAAGGGAAAGGAGCTGCTGAAGAGCCTAACTGATGTGGTAAGGGATAGTTTTAAACATGCTCTTCATGATGTTACAACAGCAACACAATTGGACCTTCAGCTGTGTAAACAGGAAAAGGGAAAACTAAACGGGGAGTGGAGAACTTAGTTGTTATGTCTGTGGTGTATTTCAAAGCTCACTGTCATGACAGTGATACTCAGCTTGCTTGTTTAGTGTCTGGAACTGCTTTGAATTTCCAACTTGCCATCAAAAGGTGGCAGTACAGCAATGGAGATCAGCAGGTTTTTCATCAAAAGGTGTTTGAGTAGGAAATGTTCTCTTTCACCTTTGCTCCTGTTACAGCATGGATCATGAGCACAGGTGCAAAGCAGAGAACACTGTAGGGAAGTTTTGTGGTTATCTTTTGTGGTGAGAGCTGTTCCCTGTGGGTTTTCCCACTGGATGGAGGGATCCCTCCTGTCTTTGCACACAAGAAAACAGCGGGAGTCACATGTGCTGGGATTCATCCAGAATTAACTGTTAGTCAAATCTGAGTCATCTGCTCACTCGGTGAGAAGCAGAAATACTCAGGAACAATTCACCCCACTCCAAACCAGGTACGTGATACAGGTGACTGGAAAACCCACAGGGGATAGTTCTCACACAGATAACTACAAAAATAAGTTTTTAAAGAAAAGAATGAGAAAAAATTGTGTTAGCTAAAATTGTTTAATATCACAGGCATATAAATTAATCAGACCACATAGTCCTTAGTATGAACATTCCCTTTACAGAAATGCAATAAATAATTAAATTAGATTAGTCAATTGGTAGAAAAATAAAGAATCTTCTCAGGAAAAGTAAATATTATACAAAATTGTATATACCATGCTAAAACACATCTCAAAGTGCCTACAAAGAGCACTTATGATCAAAATCATAAATATATTGCAAAGCCTCCCTGGGAGGTAATGAGGTTTTATGGCTTCCATGATGTACTCTGTTAACGAAACACACATCGTTTCTGCAGAGTGCACTTAGTACAAAGACGGTTCATCTCATGAAAGGAAATAAATCAAGAGGGTGTACACATTTAGATTTGTGGTGTCTGGTCCTTCCTAAGGTCACAAGTTCCTCCTTGGGCCATCTTCATTTTTCCTTCTGAGAACGCTGGTGCAGAAAAAGATGATGTCTTTTTGAACACTGGTTTGTCCCGCACAGATTTCCTGGTCTTCATTCATCCTGTTCTTCAAATAGCACACCCTGAATAATACACTCAGTCTTTGATAACTCTGACAAATTGAAGAGTGAGCAGGAGGCCACCTATCTTGTAAATCAAAGCATATTTGAAGCGCACATAGTTGCCCACAGTGGTTGTGCTGACACTGCCCAGAGGTGTGGTGTTGGCCAAAATCAGCTGTGCTAAGTTTGTGATTAATATTCTCCATGGAATAGCTGGACTGGATTGTCGAATAATTTCAGTTTTCAGCAAGATCTCAGAGCAGTTAACCCTCTAAAATTACATGTGTTACAGTTTCTCACTAGCTTTTTGAATACTACAAATGAGCATTTTAAATTAAGTTGTTCTGCACGTACAAGAAATAGCTTCAATTAATAAACAAGCATACTATGTTTAAAACAAGAAAAAATAAGGCTTATCACTATGTTTGGTGTGATAAGATCCATAGTTAAGAACAGTGAAGCAAGTCACTAAACAGAAATAGGGGCATTACTTACTGCATTGCATGCTGCCTCTTGAACAAAACCCAGACATTGCTGCAGTGTAGGCAGGAGTACCTAGTTAGCTTATGATATTCCTGTAGGGAATTGCTTTTCGTTCATAAAATGTCCATCCCAGGTACAGAAGTTCCTTTTCAATGATTGCTAATAAATATGTAATACACAATGTTGTCTTTGTCAGGGCATGCTAATCCCATTTCATCTGCACAGCAAGGATTTTAACAGGCTCTTTTAGAACAGGGATTTGAATGCACTTAGCAAGTTACTGGAAAAGACATTTACAAATAAAGAAATACATACTGTATTCTTTGTACAAAAAACCAAAGCTCTTTCTCCAAAGCCCTGCACATGCAAATGTTCCCCGGAACTGAATGCAAAGTGCTGGTTTATTGGTTGGACTTCTAGGACTCACCTAAAAAGGCACTTAATTCATGATAAAGGCATTCAATTAAACCCCTCCATAAAAATATAAATGTAGAAACATCAGCAGGCACGGTGCAACCTCAGGACAGGCTTCAATCTTTTCCCTGTTGCTTTTATCCAAATCTGGAATTGAATTTTACCCTGACTTTCTCTACTTCTGTAACTTTAAAATCTGTTGCAGTTGCAGCAGCAGCTTGCATATTGCTCACCAATTGATGATGAAGGGTAGGTATGGGTAGGTAAATCAGAGAAACGGGGATAGAAGGTGCAGAAAGAATATCATTTAAACTCAGTACTTTGATTACTTACATATGAGTGGTAGTTCTTTTTCAGAATGTTAATTCTGATGTAGTAATGTGGAAACACTGAGGTATGAGATAGAACATTACACAGAGGAAAAGCAGGTTTCGAAACAGAAAAAGAAAAGGAGAAGAAAAAGATGTTCTAAATCAAAATGGCCATCAACAGAAACAAGGAGAGTTCACTTGGTTTGTTATGCCCTGAGGATCTTCCTTCCTCTTTCTGATGTATGTTTTTGAGGGGGTTCACATTTCAGGACAGCGAAAATGTGGAGGCAGCAAAGCTTTTTGTATTAGTTTTCCTTTAGGCCGATGACATTGGTAGGAATGGAAATATTTTTAATACTACCTTATTATTTTTGGAGGTAACTAAGCTTGTCATTTTCCATCCTAGCACTAGATGCAGTTTTGCAGTTTTCCAGTTTCCTCTCTCTACCACGTTTCTACTAAGTAGAGAGAAAATTAGATGAAAGGTTAATTTTTACTGGAAGGTTTATGCTCTTTTCCAAGATCAGTTTCCTCATGTGGGGCTAATATCTCTTTGGGGTAAATTAGCAGTTACTGATCAGATGGTTCAGAATCATTGCAAGCAGAATGTGGTGGTATATAATTAAGCTGCTGAAACTAGTTTTAAGGGCTGTGATACTCACTTCCGTTTAAAAAAGTTTCAGTGGTGTTTCTGGCCATAGTCTCACAGAAATATTCGGGATTCAGTAGCTGCACAGGAGGGTTTCCACACAATAAAAAACTTGACAGATTTTTAAAGAAAAAAGGGCAAATAAAACTTAAACTGTTACAATTAATCAGGAGGAGAAAGAATGAATAGTGTTAATGGTACCTGGATATGAGGGTAAGTGCTGTCCTCTGAGAAGGAGCAATATGCATTAGAGCTGTTTCACTCTGACTAATCATCAATTACTCTACTTGTTGAACATTTTGTAGTGGCTGGTTGTACCAGCCAGTCATGCCTCTGCTGCATCTGTCATGTTAGTCTGGGGGAGTGTAGATGAAATTCCATTTTCTGAAACAGGATTTTCCCCCCAGAATCCTGTATCTCCACTTAGAGCATGTGGGTTACTTCTTTCCCTATTGAAACCCTTGGCAAACGTGCCATTAACTTCACGATGTTAATAACAGCCATACAGTATGATTTGTAAATGTTTTTTCCAGTATTTAGAAGACAGTTAAATGCAGGATATTTTTCCATAGTTAGCTAAGATACAGTCAAAGAACTTATAAATAAATCTCTCTGTGTGGTATTATTGTAAATAAGGAAATCAGTCCAAGTAGATTCCTTTGAGGCTTCAAAGCCTCTGATAATTTTTCTGTTAATTTTCTTCAAAAAGTTGCAGAAATCTCTGCATGGGATTCAGTTAAGATCAAAGCAAAAATACAGAAGCAACTATCTCATGTAGTTCTGGTTTAGCGGAAGGTAACAGTTAAGTCCCTTACAAGATGTGATTTTTTTTTTGTGAAATCAAAATCTAATTTTCACTGTAAGGTGGGGCTAGGATCACTTTCAAAACAGTGTCCATCTTATGAATACCCATCCGATAAGACTCCTTAATATTTTAGGAGAAGCTTTCACTTACCACACACAGAGAACACGTCATAATAGCACTGGAAAGTATTTACATTTTTCACATCTTAAATACAACATAGTGTCTGCTCTAAAAAGTAGATTTTCAGTAGCCTTCAGCTTTGGCCTCTCCCCCATGCTTCTTGAATAGCTGTAAAAACAACACAGTGTTAGTAAGGGTGTAAAATGTGGATATCTGTAATGGTTTGCAAAATGTCAAGAAGCACCCAGGAGGAAACACCTCTGCTTACCATTTGCATTAGATTTGCAAAGCCCTTCAAAAACTCTCTGGGGGTTTTCTTCTCGTAAGATTCACATGTAGACTCACACTGCTGGAAGATAAAGAGAATCATGGCACTTCTAAACAGCACATCACAATCCTGAATCAAACCTCAGGCTTTCTCACCGAAAAATCAAGAGGGTTGTAATCAATGCCTTTTTGAGGTGGGAAAGCTTAGACATAAACCCTTTCAAAGGGGAAGGAATTTAGTGATGACACCTTTCATTCACATTTTTTGCAGTGATCCCTGTCCTTCTGCCAGCACATTGTGTGGTTGCCAAGTACATGCATGCAGTTGACTAGGGTCACAGGGAATGCCTCTCCCAAAAGTGCAAAAATTGGACTTTTTTATTTCCAAAGTAATGAAAGGCAGATTGCTTTTTCTAACAGATTTGCTTTCTACAGTTCCCCCACTGCAGGGGACATCTGCTATAGGAAATAAGGAGCAATGATCATGATTATGAGCACTGTGAGGAAATCCTACCTCTCCACTGTCTCTGCAGGTGAATTTGTTCATGATTCTAATGGCTTTGTTGAACTCTGTATTCTCTTGGCTGCTCACTGGTTGTAATTTCTGGATGCCCTTCTTGAAGCAGGTCACAGCTGTGTACAAGCATCCCTCCTAGGGCAGGAAAAGAAGGAACTGTTTTAAAGTTAATGTTGCAGCATTTTTTTCCTGCATATGTTAAGTTGCAGTCCACGTGCAAAAGAAGGTATCCAGGATATTAACTGAGAATATTCAACTGTACCTTTTTATTTTTTTTTGAAGTTACTTTTAGATATGCAAGAGATCTTGAAGCTTTTCTTTGCCTGTTCTTGCATAATTACTTACGTGTTTCCTAACAAGATGAATGTCCACTTGGCTATTAATCATGACAGCATTTGAAAGGAAATGCTCCTGAAGAGTAGATCAGTTATGTGTAGTAGGTTTTCACCTACTAAGCCATGAGCATTTTCTGTTTTAAAAATTACAAATATCTCTCAGTGCTACATGTGGGAATATACTTTTTTCTTCCTGATTTTTGTGCCCTTTCTAATATTGCCTAGTTAACCATTAGAATTAGCATAAAAACTGCATGTTTTCAAATACTATTGAAATGTTTTTACATGATAGCATCGGAAATGATAAAGAAAATATCCCCAAAATTGACCTAACAGTGTACAGAGAAAGTATGGCAATGTTTACTGAAGCCAATTTCTAAGTTGCTTTCTGTTTTCCAAAGAAGGAAGCATTTAGAGCTGCTGACTACACATATTAGAAAGGCTCCAAAGCCATCATCCCTGTTTTGCATACCGACTGCTACCCAAGCTGAGTCTCACTTGCCTTATGAGATGTTGCTGCAGTTTGCTGCTTGGGCAAGGACAAGGTAGCCTTCATGGATGTTGCTTATAGAAAATTTTACTAGCAACATTCTATGTTGGTCAGATAAAACATTTTATTTTCCTTAAAAGCCACACATTTATGTTAGTTTCAAGCATCTTTACCGTAACCGGCTGTGCTTACTGGAAAAAAAAACTACTCGTCTTTTAAAGAGATCGATTTTCCAGCTGAAACTGAAAACATTTTCGGTCTCATCCGTGCTGAGCTGAGAAACAAGCATTTCTCATCTGTGCTGCCTTTTTTGTTTTGCTGAGCTGTCAGTTGTAGCTGAGGCAGCCAACGGTCAGGGCACCGCAAGGATTGTGGGGCCCGGCGTGTTGTCATGGGCTGAGCACTTTGGGGATGAGGCATGAAAGAGCACAGACCATTGGAAATGTCTGAGGGGGGGCTAGAAACATGTCAAATATTTGTATCAGAGGCAGCTGGCAGCAGTACTCTGCATCTGACTCAAACTAACTTTACAGATGAGCCCGTAGAGCCCTCACTTCTGGAATTGGTGATCAGCGGGGTTAGGTATGGATGTGGGGTACATCAGCATCATGTCACTGAGTGCCACTTCAGCTGCAGTGCCAGTCACCAGCAAGAGAGCTCATTTGCCCTCCAGGCTAGAATCACCTCAGCCTTAACACTGCTTTTTCAGCCTCAGCCTGTTATCCCTTGAGTTGATGTCCTCTTACCTCTCTTTATTCAAAGGAAAGGATACTTCACTGTTGAAGGTACAAGGAAATTGTGTGGAATTGAATTGGGACTAAATGTCCACGCAAAGGAACCTCAAGGAAGCCAAAACAGAGAGGGATAAACCACCTAATTCTGAATGTTATAATAGGTAGTTTTCTTGTTGAATATTCAAGACCAAATACAAATCTGGCATGAGCAGGTTATAATAAAAACTATTTCAAATATTTTGATACTTGAAATGCAGTTCTATGAGTGGCTTTTTATTAAATTGAGTTTCACTAGGGTGTGATGGCACCTAATCACCCTGAATGCTGCTTTGGCACACTGTAATTCGTATCTTAGTCACCCTGTAGGATGACAAGTTTGTTCATTTGGTTGCTGGTGATAATTAGTATTAGCACACTCATATTTTTTACATGTTTTTCATCAGAAGCTGAACCCGCATCAACTTAATACCTTCTAAATACGTGAATTCTCTGTCTTCTCTGGTATTCAGCGGAGGCACTTAGGACCTCCCAGAATCAGCCAGTAAAGCCCTAAGCTACAAGTGAACTGCTGTCTTCCTTCCTGAGGTGAGCATGACTTTTTTTAAGAAAAAAACCCCAACAACCTCATTAAACAATTAGTCACTAGTTGTATTTGCTTAGTTTCAGAGGCAGCGGCAAACACTGGAGTAAAATGACAGTTAATAATCTCCTCCTTTTCACTTTGACACCACAAGTTTGAAAGAGTGCTAGTGGAAAAAAGTCCAGCAATGAGTTTGATCGCTGCAGTTATTTCTAGCAATGTGAAGAAAAGCATCTCCTTTGGCCATGTTTCTGTATATTTTTTGGCATGTAGAACATGCACCCAGATGTAGAGCTTAGGAGGAGGCTAACCAAAACCTGTGGTGAAATGAGGTGAGTTTTTTTTTCCTTTCTTCTTGTAGTTGCTTTGCAAGGGAGTTTACAGTCCTGAGCAGATAAATTTTGAAGAATGCCTGCAGCTTTACAGCGTAGTAATGCATAGTGATAATTTTTATGTGTCAATCAAAACTGTTTGTGCTATGAAATAGGGCTCAAAAATTTAAGACAGCTGATAACAAAAGTATAATATTAGATAGCCAAAGGTCAATCTAGACCTTAGTTGCATGTTGAGGAGTTATCAAAGTAGGATGCAGTTACCCTTTAAGCTTTTAAGACATGTTGTTACTATGATTGGCATTTAATTTCACGGTACATCCTGCATCCTGCCACTTTTGAGAATGCACAGACTTGGTGACTCCTACTGTATATCAGAAGTTCTTAACCTTGGAAGATGCAAAATATCAGCAGTAAATAACATATTTAAGTATCTGTATTATTTAAGTATCTGTATCAAAAAGTGATTCACAGGGAGCTGCTCTTGTATTTTTAACTAGTTATAATCCGAAGAGAATATTTGCAGATGCAGTTTTGTCTTCCCGATGATAGCACAGCCCCTGCACAGATAGTCTCAGAGAGAGCAGTGTGACTGCAGATGAGAAGAAGTACTGTGTGACATGGCCTTGCAGTGCCACTCTTGGCATTTAGCTGCACTGGGAGGCAAGGGGGTCAGCTCAGCCACACTGGAGCTCATGGCAGCCAGAGGCACTTCCACTTCAAATACCTGCATCCCTAAAAGCACTGCTGCTCTTCTGGCTCTTGTATGAATCCTCACTCTTAGCACTATTTCTTGAGTAAATGGAATATGTGCAGCTCTGGATCTGTAGGTGGGTTATGATACACATACAATAGCAAAATAGTAATTGAGATGCCAAAATATAAACACTTTTGCCATTAAATATCCAGAAAAATGAACTTTTATGAAATGTTTTCTTTTTTGGTCTAGCTTGCATTAAGAGTACTAGGCCAGAGATGTGAAGAAGAAGACATCTGCCGTTTGTCAATGGAATAAACCAGTACAAAATCAAATTGATATAATTATGAAAAAAAATGTTAAAGCAGTCTCACCACAGGGTTTTCTGGTGTATGCAGCAATTCAGCATCCTAAAATAAAACAAATCTAAATTAGAAAAGTTTTAACATTTGAAAGTGACGTCCATCACAAGATATGTACTAAGCAATACATAATGCTTGAAAGTAATTTCAATATTATGACAAATATCATCACTTACCTTGTCCTTCACCATGGTTTCTAACTTTTTAATTGTCTTGAGAATCTGTTTGTATTTTGTTGGTCTGGGTGAAGCTGCAGTCAGCACTATACTGGAGCAGAAGAAAAGCATGCAGAAAATAATCATCCTCTTCATCCTGATGAGGTCTGTTGTAAAATGTGCCAGGAACAAAGTTGTCCTGTTCAAGTGTAAGACTCCAGTTTGAGTTGTGCTCAGGTATGCTCTGCACCTACCTATATATTGCTCCCTGCTGGAGATGGAGAACCCACCCATTTCAGTTTGGAAAGCTTTGTAGAATGGATTAATGAGTAACCCTTTTTTCTTTTCCACTGGCTAGGTGCATGTACGCGAGCTTGTGCGTGGGGGGGCAGGGATTGATGGAGTGAAAGAAAATGTGCCCCATCTGCACATTGGACAGGAAAAAAAGAGAAAAGGGTGAATTCCCATTTTCACTTTGAGTCAAGAAATGAACGTACTAAAAAGTTGGTACTTAGAAACCACAGGCCTAGGTAAACAAAGATTCTGCATTTTTTTCCTGTGTCATACAGCAGCGAATCTCTTCAGTCCATCTGCAGCTCTTCTGTATTGTTCTGGAGAGATATGACAGGGCTTCTTTCAAAATGTAAATGTATTTATCTTACTTTATGGTTCCAAGGAATGTTAGCTAGCTCCTGCTGACATCTATGAACCTTGGCTTTTTCATTCCCAGCTTGAATTGTTAGAGCTGTGAGTAAAAGCTCATCTCAGCATTTAAACCAGCTGAAATTTGCTTTGTATTTACTTGGAACCAGTAGCAGATTTATTAACAGCATTGTGGAGGGCATGTCCCCTGGGGGTGAGGGTTGCAGGGAGAGACGTTTTTCTGGGAGAGATGAATCCCTGGACCACGCCCATTACCAAGATGGGAGCAATACTGGAAGAGCAGGGACTAAATCCTGGTGAGTCAGTCCCAAGGGACACTATTACTTGTGGCAGTTAAACACATTCAATTACATCCTTCAGCAGCTAGGTTCCAAGTTCATTTTGGAATTTAATCTGTTCAAAGAAGATGGGATACTGAGACCTGAGAATTCTCTTGGGAACCTAGAAGTGCACTTGTTCTGGGTGAAATCGATACAAAAGTCTCTGCAGGGACTAGGGACTTACTGGACTGCCAGCTCCAGGAATCAGTTGATTTTAAAATCACTGATTGTAATATTTCATCACAAAGAGGAAAGAAACCAACTTTAAATGTCTCTTACATATTATCATTAATTAATTATTAACAATACCATTAAAAAGTTCCTGTTTGGAATTAGTGGAAGGCAGTCAAAGTCACTTGGGCACCTTCATTGTGGGGAATAAAAAGATCGTCACGTGTCTTTCAAATTAAATCTTTGCCTCTGAAAATCTCAAGATTCCAGATGCCTTTGGAGATGCTTTACAAAATCTACACAGAGTTTGGACAGCAGCTGGGTGTGTGGTAATCTGTGTAATATGCTGACATTGTATCAGTTGAACCTGCATCTGTCTGGTGGGTGAATCTGGGCTGTCAGGCTGGGTCACTTGTTCATTGTTCATTTAAAAATGAGTGCTTAAGCTGGTGAGATCTCTATGTGACGTACTCTGGCATGTTTGTTTTCTGTGTACAAATGACTATTTACTGTGTGCTGTTTATGTGCCTGAGTAATTTTTCATCTTTCAGAAAATGAACAGCTTAAAGGAATGGATTTTACAGGTGTATGTAGATACACATATGGCACTCAGGGTCTCATGCATGCACACACACAATCTGTCCTAGTGAAAGGGGTAGCTAATCACACCCAACAGAACAGAAAACCTGAAAAATGAGAACTGAAGCAAGTAAGAAAAAAATGCTTTCTCCTATCACATAGTCTGAAATTTTCTTGAAGAAAGGGTAGTGTGATGATTTTTTTAAATTTTTTTTCCTATGGACATGTTGTGAAATAATTTTAGGTAAGCAGCACAGCTGCACTGTGAAGTACAGAGGATCTCAGTAGGTTTTATTTGAAATGTCTGTTAATTTATAGCTAAGGTTCATTAAAGGAAATCAACAGCATCTTTGGTTTGAGAAACCACGTGGTCACCAGTACTTCTTTTTATCCACCCTCTCTCCATCCCATTCCTGTGAAGTGTTGCAAAACTTTTTGTCTGTTGTCCAACACCTCCCTGAGACTTCTGAGAACACAGAGAGATTATTTCCAATAGTGTTCTTTACATGAAGAAGGTACTTGGCTCTGTTCCTCTTTACCATAACTTTTCTGTAGGTTCTTGCCTGGTAATGTGCATGAATGTTCATTTATCCTCAATCCGCTTTTTGATTTACTGTTGGAAGTGTTCATAGTTAAGAAACAGGCTGATGATAATGTTTGCTTTTACTTCTTATTGTCAGTATTTCAACTGTGGATTCTTTTGGGAAACTTCTTTGAGCCCAGCTCCGGTAGGTGGTTGTGCTTGCACTGTCAACCCATTATGCATCTTTATTTGGTTGATAGGTTGGGAACTTTCCATTTGGATGTGTAATATGACAAAAAATATGACCAAAAAATCTATGTTTTCAAAAGCACAGGACTTGAATGGACTGAGGAAGATCTCCACCAAAGTCATGAGAGGTGAGATGGCTCTCTCTGAGCTACTCCAATTAAATCAGTTAGATCAGAGATCAGTTTTAAAGCTGGTGGAGTAAATGGGAAGCTATACAATGGGCATTTGACAATGTGGTTGTGTTTGCATATCAGGTCTCTAAAACTGCTGTATAGTCTTCTAGTTTGTGTTAGAGGCTGTAAGGCCACAGTAATTGCTTCAAGGCATGATAACAGAGAAAGTGAAATGCAAGGACAAAGGAGGACTTCCTCTATTGTCTAGGCAGTGGAGAAAACTCCTTGATATCCCTCTTATCAGATAAGAACGAGCAGCAAGTTTTTTATATGCGTCGCTGCTCTCTTGTGGCTTAGGAACATGCTGAGTCAAACAATGACACCCTCTCTCACACTGTCGCCGGCCGGGCCCCACAGGGATGGCTGAGAAGTGGAAATGTGAGAAACCTCCCAGCCCGGCCCCGCCAGGCCGAGTCCTCCTCGTTCCTCTTTGCGACGGAGCCACTCAAGAGCTGCATGACTTCGACCCCGAAAGCCCGGTTCCCCCACCCACATTTTCCTTTACAGGAGAGCTGAATGGAGGCTTTTCCCATGGCTTAGTCATTGCTATGGCTCAGCCAAAAAACTCTGTAATGTACAGGGCTGCTTTCAAAGAATTATTACAACTTAGGTCTGTGAAATTTTGTGTGTGTACTATCTGTGTCTTGGGGGGATTGTAGGAAACAAGGGGAGAGAGTTATGCTGGAAAATGGGAGGAAGATTCCTGTAAAACAGATTTAGAAAAACTAGTCGTCAAAATATTTCTGACAACTTTGCAAGTTAGTTCTACCCCCTCGCAATCTTATTTTCCTGTTATAAGCTTTGGTATAATTGTTTGGTCTTTTAACTTTGCTTTGAAAAGAGAAAACCTAACCTGGGGAAAAAAAATCTATTCTTAACTTGTACTTGCTATAAAAATCAGAGTAAATAAACTCTGAACGGGGAGACATAGACACTAAAATATTAATAGGCAACAATATAAAACCATTCTCCATAATGTTCCTCCAGAGTTAATTCATAGCCGATTACTTTCCCATCCTGCTCCTAGGTCAACCCAGTGATGCTTTTTAGGCCCATAGTTCAATGTATTTGTGTCCTTCCCAGCCACTAACAACAAACTGTACTGAGAAAACTTCCTGTTAACACCCAGAGCTTGAGACAAGCTTAGACCCACCCTGCACAGAGCCAGATATTCAGAATTGTCCTCTTGTGGGCACATCCTTTTCAGTCTCCTTTAGTGCTGGGAGCAGCCTCCCACCTCCTGGGTCACACCTTTCTCTGAATGTAGGATGGAAGAAGCCTCCCTGGGTCACCAAGTGTGGTCTCCTGCCATTGCAGTCATCCATGCAGGCATGCAGTTCCTTTCATATCTCAGCTAAAAACTCCTGCATAAGGCCTGAACAGTTTGATCTCTGTAGCTAAGAGCTTAGAGGTGTGCCTGAACTGTGTTCCAGCTTTCATAGAGAGCTTCATTCTTCTTTGCATTGCAGTAGTGCTCATAATCTTTCTCCACTGCCAGAGGACAGCTGCATTTAGAAGACAAGGCAGCAGCTGACAGGATGTTCACCTACCACAGTTCTCTTAAAAATTTGAGGGCAGAAAGGAGTTGTTCAGCTGAAAGCCACAGGAGGGGAGAGGTTGGGGCAATGAGACAATTGCTCACGCTCTGTGTGGCAGCAAGGACTTCTGCTGCTGAGGGGTTTGATGCATGGCAGGTCTGCAGGTCTCCTTGTGAAGGATGGCCCACAGAGCACAACGTTTCTACCACAGAAATGTCTGTTTCCCAACATTCCCAACGTGTTTCCCAATGATTCTGCTAAGAGACAGGCCTACAGTGTGACAAGCAGGGATGTGGTAGTGCTGAAACCCAAGAGTGTGTGTCATGTTCGTTCCAAATGTTGAGAAAGAAAAATCAGAACAGATACACCCAGGTGACGGACTGTGAATGAAGGATGCAGAATGGGCACAATGCAAAATGCTTGCTTTTTTCATTTATTATTGTTAATGAACAGAAAGAATAGAAGTCAGGAAAGAGTCACTTCTGTGTTACAGTACCAGCAGTACAAAACAGATAACCTCCGAACCATTACAGGCTCAAGATGGATGTGCACAGTCTACTGCAGCCTGTGGGAATGCACTACATGGGTAATATTCCACTGGCAGCTGGGGCTCCCTTTCTCCTGTCGTGCCTTCCGTGGTGATCAGCATGGCACTACAGCTTGAGTTTTGATAACAGAATTAAAGGTTTGATGTTAGAGATTCTTGTGGAAGATTCTCCACAGGAGTGCAGTTGTTCTCCTCTTACAAAGTCTAGAGCTAAATACAGGGCACAGCCACTGAGGGGCTATGGCCCCTTTTCCCTCCTTCAGCAGATCTGCCCTGATTTTGCCTTATTAATACATTCTATATAACTTTATCTTCAAAATAAAATGCAATTTTCTTCTTTCTATTATGGTTATTACTGGTTGAAGCAGATGACTGAATACTACTTACTTTTAAGTAGTTCTGCTTTCTGGTTCTCAGGTAGTACCAAAATACTACAAATCATACTCTCCTTCATCTGTATATTTGTGTTAACTGTTTATACACAGTTTCTATTAAAATTATTTTTAATGATGGTGTTGATTCCAAATCCTATAAACTCAGTCACATTGTTCTCCTGCCC
The DNA here is from genome assembly GCA_013398115.1 of Falcunculus frontatus. Taxonomy (NCBI): domain Eukaryota; kingdom Metazoa; phylum Chordata; class Aves; order Passeriformes; genus Falcunculus; species Falcunculus frontatus. The sequence goes on from VZRV01000959.1 coordinate 199,754, forward strand.
TTTCTTTTGTGTCTTCCCAGGGATAGTGTCATGTCTTATGGTGCTGGGGCACCTCTGGCACAGCAAGAAGTAGTGAGGACAGAGGAGCAGTGTGACATTGCACTGGAGGATGCAGCCTCCCTTTGGAGTGACTCCACGTCCCTGCTTGCACACCAACTCCTCAGCTTGCCCTGAGCACCACCTCTGTGTGTGCTGCAGACCACTGGATCAGCCACCTGATGTGCTGTACTTCAGCTCCTGCAGCACAGGAGAGGCTTTGGTGTCACCCTGCACAGCCAAAGGGAAGGCTGAGGCAGAAGCCACCTGTGCAGTTCTCTGGGTGTAGCAATGCTGGTCCTTTCTTCAGCTGCAAAGCCATTTAAAGAACCTTCTCCTCAGGTCACTGCTACTCTGTGTCACAGTTTGTCACAATCTGAGGAGCCTCTGTTACAGGACCTTGGGTCATTAAAGTGAAATCCCTCTTGCAAAGGCCTTGAGAACTTGTTTGTTTAGCTTTGTTTTGATTGCAGTCGTTTCACTGTCAACCCTACTTTCTCCTTAGCACACCTGACAGATTTGCAAAAAGAAGTGAGTTGCCAGAAGTCCAAAACTCCCCATCTACTGCCTGCACTACTGAACACAACTGCGATCGCCTACGCATCAAGTGCCTCCTTAGCACATGAGGCTGAGGGGGCCAGTGGCTCCCACTCAGCACCATCATTCCAGGAACAGTGATTTGGTGCCAGTGCAGACAGCATTCAGCCCTTCAGCAGTGGCTGAAGGGCAATTCTGGACAGAATTGTTTTATGGAAAAGTATTTAGGGAAATCTTAACCCCGCACCCCTGTCTAAATTTAAGACTCCTGCAGGTATGATGGTATTGTGCAAGAAGGATTTGTTGTTACTTTTCAGGCGGCTATAACAATAAAAGCCTTGATGCAGAACTAGCTATACCCATCTGGAATTCTCTTAAATAGGAATACCATTCTATTTCTCATACATTAATTGCTCTGTGAATACAATGCACTTTGTTGTGACTTTTAACTTCATAAATAGATCTGCTATTTAGTTGTTTACAGAAGGTTAAACACTGCTGAGGTGGCTAGCTCATGCTATCCTTAACAGGTAAAACTTTAAGCTAGTAACTTTGTGAAAACAGCTTTTGGTGATGACCTTTTTTTCCAGATGTCTCTGTCTTCATCTATAACTAGACGTATCTAACGTAGGAATGTGTGTGCCTGTGCATGCAGGTTTATCTCTTATGTGCACACACATACAGATTTGAGAAGCTATATAGCACAGTTGTTTGCATAATGAGTTTCATTTCTCTTCACAGGTCAGCACCTTAAGCGAACCTTGGAAAAACTATTGTGTGAGCAGTCAGCACACAAGGCAGCAGCACCCGTTGGGTAGAGGTTGTCTTGGATAAAAAGCTGAATGCTGTGGTTTCAGTGACTTGTCGTTGAAACCTTGTGGTTTCTGTGTAGGAGGCTGTATAGGCTGGACACGTTCGACATCCTTGTTTCTGAGCTGTGAAATCTGTACATCTAATTTATGAAAATTATCTCTGGTTCAATTTTATTCTTTTTTTTTTAATGAAGTCAACATATTTTCCTTGCATTCAGTGGAAACGGTAATGGAAATGTTTTAAGATGCACTGTGAGCATGTTTTGACCTCAAAAAGCGAGACAAATCAAGATATTCTTGGTTATGATTAAGGTCTAGGAAAGAAATTTTAAATTAAATACAGAGAGCCAGATGTGAGAGGAAAGCATTTTCTCAAGTGGGGAGACAAATAGAATAAGTAACTGTGGGAAATGACAGAGGCATTATAAAATAAAAATCTTCCAAATGAGAATTTGATTTAAAAAACCCCGAATAACTAAGTAAGATAATTTAGAATAAACTATGGTACTGGTACCATTTAAGGTAGACACCGGTATCTGTAGTCTTTCAGGTGGTCTAAATAAATACATTTACATGTAAGGTAAATCCAAAACTAAAGAATCTAAAGGTAGGACAGAGAGGGAGCTGCAGCAGAAGCAGTAGCAATCACAGCAAAACATCATCGAACTGTTGATCAGTTACTTGCTTTTTTCTTTTGTAGTTGGGTTCCATGCTGAGTTCAGTGAATTGATTCTCAGCATCACAGAATCATCACTTAACTGGAGCCAGGAGAGCCATGGACTCACCTGTATGAGCCTTCATTCCTTCCCTAGCTCTTCTCCCTCCTACTCTGGTGAGTGCCTCCCATCCTGTAACTCCCCAGAAAGCTGAGCTGTAGCAATACAGAACCTGAGCCTCTAATACTGGCAAATCCCATTCTCTTCACTCTCGGCATCAGTGACTGCCCAAACTTTTGAGTTTCTACCAACAGCAGTTTTGCCTCTGCCACACAAGTTCCCAGAAGCACGTACACCATTCCCTCTGAGTGAACCTGTGGGAATGTATTAAAAATGAGCGAAGACCTCTGGATAGAATACAAAGGAGAAGAAAAATAACATTCAAGGTAATAAAACAAAGTTTCTTGCTGAAATAGAAATGAAATTACTATTTGTGTGAAAACAACTACTCAGTGTGTTTGTGGGAGTACCAAAATCTGTCTGAAAACATTAGTCAAGGACTTCTGTGTGAATAAAGATTGAAAGTGTGATCACCCACTTAGCTATTACAGAGGGATGACTGCGAGATTCACCTTAATAATTTTCAGTAATTTCCATATTGAAACATCAATAGAAGACCATAGATTTTAATTCCTCGTTACTATCTCATTGGTCCATTCAGGAGAGTTGTTCCTTTTCAAGGAAAAAAAAATCAAAAGTTTTACTTTGCTGTTGTATCTTTGACTGGAAAATTAAGATGTCTTGTCCTGCTTGTGTTTTCTTTACAGAAACCTGAGGCAGTAAACATGATGACTACATCTGTAGATGAATACACAAGAAAAGAGTACAATTGGTCTCAAAAATACTCTTCTGGACAAGGACATTTTTCTTGTCTGTTACTTATGAGCTTCTTGCAGACTTAACAATTGATACCCATCCCTTGAGCAGAACAGTGCTGTTGCTCTGAACTAACTTGTGGGAAACCAAAAGGCAAGCAAGGAGGCACTGAAGATCCTAGCCCAGAACAATGGAAGTTTTTGAAAATCACATTTTCTCCATTATCACTGCAAGATATGGAGATAGGCAGATAACCACGGGTTAACTTTCTTTTGAAGCACCCAAGCTTTACCCAGAAGCAATATCATGGGATTCATCATTCCTTCCCATATAGCTCAGGTTCCACTCCTGGATCCTCCTCTTCTGATTATCATAAGGATTACACAACTACTTTGTTATTCAACCCATGGAAAAAGTCTGTCAATGCATCTTTCACTTGGTAGCTAGGCCTCCCAGGATAATTGCATCCCTTAAATCTCCCCTTCTGCAGGTTTGAACCCTGATGTTGAGGGAACAGCTGAAAAGTCAGAAGAGATGCTGGTGGCGCTCCAAAGGCTGCAAAATAATTGTACTTGCTACTGCTGCATAAAGGGCAAAAAACGTGAAGGGAAATGGAAACATTAAACTCGAGAACAGGAAAACTCACAAGAATCTCAGAAACGGCCTGAAGAAAAAAGGAGACAAAGATGTGATTTCCAAAACAATACCCGGAGATCAAAGGAGGCTGATGTGCTTTCAAACACTGTTTGTAGCGGATCTGCAGGGAAAGGTTAAAGAACATTGTTTTCAAAGGTGCGGTCAAAAATGCAGAGTGTGCCAGAGAAGCTGTAGATTTTTTCTCGCCTCTTTTCCGTGCCATTGCCCTCTGCACCACTAGTTTGGCCACACTGAGAGAAACGTCATCCTTCACTTCACTTTAAATTGCCTTTAAATTGAGCAGAGATTAAACAGTTCTACCCTCTGATATAATCATGTACCATGGAAGCTCTCATTTGTCTGAGCTGCCTTCTTTTCTGCTTTATTACTAGACCTAGTGCACAAACTTTCCCTCTCAGCTCTGTTCATCATATCCTGATTGATTTTATTAAGTTACTAATTTTATTAATTTCTGTCAAAGCTAATAAATAACTAGAAATATCAAAATGTTCTGTGCTGACACTTTCATATGATCATTTCAATTTTCCATTAATGATATTTAATTATGACGTTTTATTTGAAATAGTTTTAAAAGCTAGGAAAAAACCATTTCTTCATTGTTTGATGCAGAATGTCCAGCCTGAAGTGAGCTTTTTTTTTCTTAGCCATCTCAATAATTGCGGTGTGTTTTGTACCACTTCATATGGTTTCTGGCAAATTAAAAAAAACAGATGCTCTCCCTGTTTTAAGTGATCATTCTAACATTTATAGTTATTCTCTGTGCTTTCTTAGATCTTTATGATTCAGTATACATGCTCTGAAAAATTTTTGGTTTTTCACAGGTGAGAAACAGTGCCAGGGTTATATGCAGTGAGTAACCAGTATTCCAGAAAATGGAGGACCAAGGAAGTAACTGTGAAAGGACACAAGTAAAACCAGACCTTTTTTTGGTATAAAAAGCCTGAAGTTGGTCCTTGTCCTTTCTACTTGATGCAGGAGGGTTAAGTGATCTGAGATGATAAAGGAAGGTCAGTAAGCCAGTGTGCCAAAGTAGAACTACCCAGGCACTTCAAGGCAGTTCGTAAGGGGCAGGGATAATGTAGGTTAAAGGTAAAAGAACTTCTGCCTTAATAATTTTTGTCTGCTTCTAACAGGGCCAGGACAATTTTCATTTATTTACCAGGCTAGGGAATCTGGATTTGCCAGCTGTTTGGACAGGTAGAAATTTCCTTTTTCTCTGACAAAAAGATAAGTAGTGAAACTTTTGGAATTCAAACCGTATCTTTATATTTGTGCTGCTCCTTGATGTTTAAAGAAAGAAAACTTCAATGTTTTTATTAAGGATAAGAGGATGGTCAGGAGAAGCCAGTATTTTATACATTAAATTGTCTTCTCTATGTAAAATTGTATTTCGTACAGTACATTGTCTTCTCATTAATGTAAATAATTCTTCAGTGTTACTTAAAATCTTCCATAAATTAGTGGAAAATGGCCTAATATGGGTTGCTGTGGACTGCTGTGTCTTATTAGTTCTTTAGAACTACACAGCACTTTATTGCACCTAGTGAAAATGGGGTAAAAGAGCCTTATTTAGCTATTTTTCTGTTCCCATTTTATCCATTGACTGGAAGGACAGTCCCTTTGGCTGCCTCTTGCTCTGGACTTCTTCCAAAAAATCAGTATATTCCTTACTGAAGGAGTTCAAGGGAACTTTCACCTTCAGGGTATTGATTTACTTCTCCTGTGAGCTAAGATTTCTTCAAGAATGACACAGTGCACGAACAAGAGCAGCTCAGTGCCAAGGGTGAGCATTCACATACCCAGGTATGAATCAGAGCAGCTGAGTCCACACCTCTATTGCCTCTCAGTCTAGTACTGAGAAAGCTTTCCAGGGCTGATTAGTCATTTGAGTGAAGTGCAATAAATGTCAGAGAAATGAATTAAAAGAGAACCTCACTGAATGTGAGGCATAGCTGCTCTCTAGTGGACTTGTGAATAGTGTCAGCAGCTCTAAGTACACTTATCCCCAGAAAATAATAATACAGATATTCTGTATTATCTGCTGAGAGACAGAAGATGAAAACTCCCCATACCTAGTATGTTCAGCTGCTTCACTTTCTTTCCACCTCTTCTCTCTTTGTAACTGACTTATACCAGAGCTGCAGTGAAAAAACAATGCAGTAGCAGCTTAAAAAAAAAAATCTCCTGTCCAGTGCTGTGGAGAGACAATATTTCATTGTCTCTATGTTGTGGGTTTGTTTGCAGAGGACAGTGTTTCCATTTAGCATTGTGTGAGAGTAACAAGTATCTTAGAGCTAAGGAAAACTGTTTTATCAGAAAAGGGGGAGGTGTTCAAAGTACCAGTGCTTATTTCCTGAGGTGGCACAGAAAGCAGAGGAAAAAATACCTGCTGCACAGAGAAACTTCACTTTTGGGAATGTGAGATCCTCTTGAGCTTTCTCAGGAGAAAAGTTAATGGTTTCCATGGGATTGAGGTCAAATAAGTACATGCACACAGAGGGCCTTGGGAAGGCAGGTCCTGCCCAGCACAGTCTGGGGCTGGATGTGGTACAGAGCAGTGCTCAGCCTCCAAACACTCCCAGGGACAGTATTTCTATTCCTGACCTTCCCAGCAGCTTAATTGGCTCACTGTTTAGCCTGCTGTCCACTACATGTCAAAGTATTCTCCTGCATCCACCAAAATGCCCCAAGCAATAACCTTCTGCCTCTATTGATTTATTGATGGGTAATCTTTAAAAGAATTTCAGAACAAACCTATCAGTTACATTCTTTTATTGCAATAATTTCAGCACAGTAAGTGACACATTTCATAAACAGCCCCTGAAATAACTTAGGGACCAAACAACATGATTCAAACCCACTAAAGGTTTATTGGAAAGACTGAAAAATTATTCCTTAATACTATGACCAAAATTAAGTGTGCAACAAAATGTCTTCTACAGATAGCCTTGGTGCTGTGCAAGAATTGCTGTGCCACAGACAAAGCACTGGTGAGTTTGTGACTGTATTTTACTCACAGATCCAAACCACAGCATCAATGGCACTGCTGTGAAGAAAGGGAACTCCATCCTCGCTGGAACTGGGACACCCACAGTGGTAAAACTGGTTTGATTCTGGATCCTCTGGTTACACTAAATCACATTCATTCTCTTCTGGCAGGGACACAGTCTATAATTTCTGATTGCTAATGTGTTGCTCGTCAATAATCATCTGCATCTTCCACTGGGAAGGAGTTCACTGAGTCCTTCTCCCATCTACATACCTAGCAAGAGGGGAGGATCTGTGGTTCTGTGCCTGAAGTGAGGAGCTAAGCTAAGAGTCTGGAAGGGCTTCCACCTCTGGAGAGCAGAGATATTAAACACTTTCCTTTTACTGAAACTGGGGAAAGACTTCCCTACCTTATTAAGTAAAAAAATCTGGATTTTGTAGCCTGTGTCCCCAGTAAATGGGTATCTTGTCCATTGCCCCTTCCACTGTGTCCGTGTTTGAACACGTGCTGATCTTTGGCATTACACAAGCACCTAACCCTTAATATTGCAGTATAAATGATAGCAGAGAATGGAAGAAAGTCTGACTTTTGCTACCCTTATGGACCATCACTTCCGTCCTTTAGTGGGGGTGAGGTAACGGTGGTTTAAATGAAAAAAGCTCAAATTTTAAAAATAGGAAATGCATTTTGTCTCCATAGGGAACTTAACAGGCACATCTGAAGGACCACCTTGATCTGAGAAAATATGTCAGTCTGGACTGTGCAGAGGCGAAAATACATACATGAAAACTAATATTTTCTATTTCCTTTTTGTTCAGCTTCCTGTATGCAGAGCCCAGGTTGTTTATTCTTGTGAATGATGCAATGGGTTAACGGATAGTATGTGGGTTATCAGTAAGGAAATCTGAAGGTAGAAGGACCATAACAGTACCTAATGTTTCACTTTGATTAAACTGGTGGAATTCTGTCTAAATGGAAAATTGTGAAGGCGTACAGCCTTCATTTCATCGGGAGGATATGGTAGGAAGTAACTCAAAAGACAAATTGTCGTATTATTTCTAAATTATTAAGTGCCTTGAGGGCTTTCAATTCAAAATCCATGCAGACTTTTTACAAAAGATAAAATGCTTACATAGTTCTTCCTTGCCAAGGATGAGATTTAGGGAAGGAAGGGTAGGGGGCTTGGGGGAAGGGTTTGGTGGATTTACTTAGGTGCCAAGAGGAGTTATCAGGAGGTTGCCATTCTCTGACTTAACTTGCACAAGGGAATGAGTGTGATCCCTTTTGGATAGTGCTTCCACGACAAGCAGCCTTGTGCATGTCAAATCACTTTTTTTGCTTTAGAAATCTAAGTAAATTTAAAATATTTTATATCAATTTTTTTTTTTAAAAAACTCTTTCTTTTTTGTTTCTTTGCTGCTTTATAGAGTGTACAGCAACGTAGGATAAATCTCAATTGCCTTTTAGAAATAAAAAGAACTGGCGCACAGGGAAGCTGCCCTTTATCTCCCACCCCTTCATGAGAGAGCTTCAAGGTGCATGGCAGAGCTTCCCTCATGGGGATCCACACCAGGCCAGGTGTCACCCAAACCCTGGTGCAGTCCAGTCTGCTCCCCTCCAGGTAAGCCAGGAGAGAGGCTTGAGTATCCACGCACAGGAAGGGCAGCAGTAGGACCATTTCAGTAGCTGCATTCACCATTCTCAGTGGCTCTGAAATGTGTATACGTGCCCCTTTTTGTGTCTTTTGCAAAAATATTTGATGCTTTATGTGGGCAGCAATCAAGATTTTCTTTGAGGTGGGTCTAATAGACATTGTTTCTGTGCCCAACTGCTCTTGCTTGAATAAAGATCAAGAATAATGTTTTGTTAAAAACCAGTAGGGAGGGAAAGCCCTTGGGTTACCCCACCTTAGCACTGCATGTTGGTGTTTTGAAACTAGGGTGGGGTGGTTTATGTTTTGATAGACCATTATCTAGGAGGGAAGCAAATAAACTGAAACCTTGACCTGATTAGTGCCTTGTTCCTCACCGATGTTGTTGTTTATATGCTGCAAAACTGCCTGTGAAGGCAGCCAGGAGCTAAAGACCGTCCTTTACACTAAAGTCCAGCAAACAGTTTTCCTGAGGCGACTTCACCAAGTACATTAGTTTATGCAAGGCTCTGAGAATTATGCTCAGGCAGTATTTTTCCCCAAAATTTATAGGTGAGAGGTACCTGAGTGAGTGCCTTCAGTGCCAACCACGTACCTCCTGCTGCAAGTGCAGGACCTGCATGGTGTCAGCACCGGTAAGAATCTCTGTGGCATTAGTCACAGCTAGTGGCTAGCCACAGTCACTCTGGCTGTCTGAGCAAGAAAACTTGTGGGTTTGTTTCAGCTTTCTTGCTAGAAGTCTCAAAGCCAGACATCCTCATTTTGGGCAAGAGATACACTCCCAAACATGACTTATCCTGCTTATTTCTTGCTATGGACTGTCCACATCACAAGCCCTGCGCTCCCCTGGTGGTGAAAGAACAGCTTCCAGGGCCTCACTGTTTGTAAAGCCCATATTTCCCAATTTCCTCTTTTTCACCTAATACCGACCATTTCCCTCTCTGCCTTCAGAAGCCTTGGCTTTGTTTTAAACAGATTAATTTTGTTTGCCTTGAGAGAGGCTTTTTTGTAAAACTCCGCCTCATTGCTGCTCCACTCCTTCCTAAATCTCAGAAGGAAAATGCTTTCTTCTGTCCCCAGACTTGTTTTTCTCTTCTGGTGAGAGTGATTTAATTCTTATTTTGCTCTTCCAATATTGCTCAAAAGATGTTGCAGAAAACAAAGTCGTATTGTATTGAAACAGAAAACAATTTCAGAATGGGATGAATCACCCTATCTTCAACCCCCAGCTAAAAATAATTTTAAAAAGGTTGATTCACAGTAGAAAGTCTGTATGAGGTTTCTCAAATTCAGTTCTGGTTTATAATCTGTGAGGCAATTCTGTGCTTGTCATTCTGGCAATGTGGTATCATTTTACTTGAAAATGGCTTGGAGGTTTTACTGATTCATTCTGGGAGATGACTTTGTTGGTAAATTAGAAGGTTATTTTTGCTTCTGTCATGAAGTATTTGAAACATATTTCAGATCATAGAAAATTTAATCAAAGTAAATATATAATAAAACACAACAATAAGTATAGTCAGAATGCAACACACTTAAAGCCAGTGTGAGGCACTGCTTTTTTCTATGTGGCACACAAGCTGTGGAAGCTTTCACTTCAATATCATCAGGGGCAAGACCTTTGTGAGGTTGAGTACAATTAGGCACACTGGTAACATCATCTCTAGTTAAATTACAGAGAAGGGATGAAAAGAAAACATCAGACCTGGGGGACAGTGATGCCTGTCATGCATTCCTTTGGATGCAGGAGTAGTGCCTGGTGCCACAGGCTGCCACGGCTACCCCAGCTGGGTGCTGGGGCTGGTTTTCAGTCCCCTCAAGCTGGATCTGAGCTCGCAGTTGCCTTCACCTGGGCAAAAGCTGTGACTGTTTCTGCAGCCTCTGTAAGGCTTGGCAAATAGGATTGATGCCTGGATCTGGTGGTGCATTGGCTTCCTTGGGGCTTTAAAGGACAGTGATCCCCCTACCTACACCAAAATTCCTGTCCCTCTTGATCAAATCAGACCAAAAGTCTGGTCTGGTACAAAGTCTGTTTCCAGTTCCATATGGTGAGCAGAATGAGTATTTTGTAATCTGGCTGAAAATGTACCTCGTTCATATTCTACTTTTGTATTATCAAATGATCCCCAAAGAGGGAGTCCACAGAACAGCTTTGGTGGAAGTTGAACTGTGCATCAACTGCAGGAGCACTCTGAGGACCCAGCAGTGTTTGGTGGACTGGCAGGTCTGGGTGCATTTGGGAGATTCATCCATGAGGGTAAGGGAAGTTCCCGAGCTCACGACAAATTGCACTGGATTTAAATACAAAAATTTAGGTGTAGTACTGAATAAAGGGTACTAAAGTACTCTTTATTTTCCATTTCCCTAACAGGAAATAATTTTTCCAAAATTATTGCAAGAAAGACTGTGAAGTAACCAAGCTTTGCTACCCGGGTGAGAGCAATGGAGCAGAGAAGTAGCACAAGCATCCTCCTGAGCCCCTCCTGCTTGGCTGCCAGCCTGGCTTCTGCAGGTCAGTGCAGTGCCTGGTGACTCCAGGAGGAAGGGTGACTAAGAGGGTGACAAAAGTTAGTGGAGGCTGCCTTGAAGCCCTGTCACAGGAGGTGTGACATTTATGGCAGTGCTGACATACTTGCTGTGAATTGCAGAAAGGGCGCACGAGGTCGAATGGCCAAACTGCTTGGCTCTCTTGCTGAGGGCTGTCTGGACTAGAAACCAGCTGCTGCCTGGTGAAAGCTTTTTATGAATCACTTTTAATTAATACTCCTGAAGGTGGTGGGAGGGGGCAGTGTGAAGAGGGATCAGTGCTGAGTGTGGCCAGAAGCAGTGCTGCTGACAGGGCACACTTCCCATGCTGGCACAGGCACAGCAGCAGGCAGCAGCGCTGTTCTGAGATCTGCAGCTGCACATAAACTCCACGTGCTGACAGTTTCCCCAGATAGGCTCTGCTAGCACTGCCAACCAAACTGCCTCTGGAATGAGTCCAGAGACACGCTGAGTTGATCAAAGGCCTGGAACACCTCTCCCTTGAAGACAGGCTGAGAGACTTTGGTTGTTCAGCTTGGATGAGGAAGGCTCCAGGGAAACCTTATAGCACCTTCTAGTATGTAAAGGTACAAGACAGCTGAAGAGGGGCTTTTCACAAGGGCATAGGACGGGGGGGATGTCTTTAAGCTGAAGGAGGGTAGGTTTAGATTAGATTTAGGAAGAAATTCTTTACTGTAAGGGTGGTGAGGCACTGAAACGTTGCCCAGAGAGGTTGTGGACTCCCCATCCATGGAGGTGTTCCAAGTCCAGGTTGGATGCGGCTCTGAGCAACCTGGTCTGATGGAAGGCTTCCTGCCCATGGCAGGGGTATTGGAACTAGATGAGCTTTAAGGTTCCTTCCAACCAAAACCACCCTAAGATTCTATGGTTAACTGAATTTTCACAATCTACACACTTTTTTAGAACTACATTTGATATACCTATCACACACGTTACTGTAAGACAGCAAAAATGGTAGACATAATTTATTTATGATTTATTTAGAAATCATTTCACATGATTAAGCTAGTGTGCTTTGTTTGGGGGAATTTACTGTTCTTCTAGTGTATAATAGATATTCTTCCTAGTGTTCGAAGAGTAGTCATATTCATGTGAGGAAAAATGAAATCCCCTGTCCATAACTGAATTTTAAGCTGAATACATCACAGAGAGAAAATAATATATATATATTTCATGCCTTTGGTGTGTCCTATGAGCTGTTTACACCAGTAAGCAACCACCTCTTAGGGGCAGAAATGAAAGCTTCCCTTTACAAACCTGGATTCACTCACACCCGTAGGCCACCACAGCTACAGCAACATGAGTGCTGCAGTTCCTACCAGGGTGCTAACAGTTCCTTTCACATGCACGTTGGTGCCCCCTTTCCTCGGTGACAGGAAACCTGTGACCAGCCAGGAGCTCTCTGTCTACAGGTGTCAAAACCTGCAGCTGCAGAAATCCCTCTGGGCTCTGTGGTCACTGAGCTCGCACCTGGGCACATGTAGGTGTCAGTCTGTTCCCTGCAGCACACGTCAGTGTGAAAACTTGTGCTGCTTTCTGGCAAAAGGGACGCTGGGGACATTCACACATGCTTTCTATGGGTGCCCAGGCAGTGTCTTTAGCATAGAAATGTACCCTTTCAATGTACATCTCTACCCAGATGATGAATAAGATATGACCAAACCTGTAACTACCAACAAGAACATTAAGCCTGTGAATGACAATAAGGCAGTGTTTTAGAAAGAACAAGGCAGCATAATAAGGGATTGAAAGAGATTTTGTTTTAACGAAGTGAAATATAAAAATGTGGGCTGATCTCTTGACACTTCTTCTGTTTTGCCTTGCATTTTCCAATCCTATACATGAATAGCAGTAAATTTTTATTCTGACACCAATTTGCTCACAGACTTGTATTTCTGAAGATAATATAGACAAGTGTTTCATAGATTTAGTCTTAATTACAGGCAAAGATGAACTCTTCTGCCTAAGCAGTGTTCAGCCACCTGAGAGTTTTCCAGCAGCAGGTAATTCACAGGTACTGAAAAGGTTATCAGATGTCAAAGGTTCTCATTTAAGGTTGCCTTTAAAATGATATTGTCTGTCTACTGCAAATGTTTTATTCATGAAGACTTTGTCAGAGGGTGTTTCTTTAGGTATTATTTCTGCAACCGGGAATGGCATAAGAGAGGTTTTTACTTGGTTGCCTTCACAGAAAGTTGAGTTTCACTAAGCAGACTAGAACTCAGATATTCCATGAAGTTCTGAATGGAATAAAATAAAGTGACTTAACATCAGTGAATGTGAAGTGAATTTAAATTTACATTTCTATGAATCAAAGGTCTAGACAACCTAAAATAAGAATTTTACATTTAGGAAGTAAAAAAAATAGCAGCATTCGCTGTGTGGTTTGGAAAGCTGTCCTGTAGTATAGCCAGTTGAATTCCTTTCCTTTGCACCCATGGTCAGGGTTAGGATAGAAACTTCTATTTCAGTCTAATTATTTCCACTAAAAACTTCAGAGTACTTGAATTTGTAAGTTGATCTTTGCAGTTTGCGGTGCTGCTGCAGTTAGCATTACGTGGAGTTTACTTTAGTAATTGTTCTTACAGATCTGCCCATTGCTCCAAATTCTACCTAAGTCACTTGCTGTAGCAATGATGAAAATTTCATTTCAATTTTGATACTCAGTATTTAAGTGTCTGGACAAAGTATCAGAAACCATCTGTTTCATACACACAGTAATAAACATGAGAGGGATAGCAAAAGGTTTCTGCCAGAGCAATGCCACCTATGTTCTATGCCCTAAGGAATGACTCAAACAATGGGACAGATTCATGAATACAGGAGAAAGCTGTTGAAGAAAAATGTCTTTATCCACATACTCATGGAGTAACATTATAACATGGCCAATCTTACCAAGTTTCACAATGAATCGTAGGTGGGAACTGAAAAAAGCAAACTGTTGCCCAAACATCATTACCGTAAGTGTAAAGGAAAAGAAACATTGTAGGTGGGGATCGTAGTTCTGAGCCATTCCTTTGGTGTCTTATATGTAACTGTCCCAGAAAAACCCCAATAGGACTTCACCGTCACAAATCTCCCGTTCTGCAGACAGCCTGCCTGTTCTTGCCTGGTTGGCCACAACCCCTGAGCACTTCTAACAACAAGAAAAAAAAGAATGCCATTTGACGTATTTCACGTTTCCACTCCTGTTCGGTGATCTTTTTCCTTCTGTCTGCGGTTGTTTAACCTTGATCCAGTCATTCAGGTGAGAAGAGAGAAAAGTTGAAACAAGGCTATGTATTTTTCCTCCTGTGTGTCGAGACACAGCACAGTCAGGGATGGACTCAGTGGCCTTCGATCTGAAGTGTTCTTTGAAAACAAAACAATATTTTGATTACGGCTCAGTGACATTTAATTCCTTCAGCCAATGGTAATTATTTTACTGTCTGGAATAGTGACTGTTGAATTTTCCCCTGGGGATGGCTGAACCACAGGGGAGGTTGTGGGCGAGCTCCAGAATCCATGGTGCAGCCAAGGATCAGCCCTACATTTTGCAAAATCATCCTTTGCCTGTGCGTGCTTAGACTTTGTTATTTGCAAGCTGTTCAGCTGCAACAAAAATTTCCGTGGAGTAGGGAGCGGGGAAGTGTGTTTTGGGATAAAATCCAGGCTGCTGTTTCCAGCCTGTGAGCTGCCTACATTGCACTGACAGCTACGAATTAGGTGACTAAGTCCTGTGTGGTCACAGTCAGTCAGAAAATAGCAATGTTTGTGGCACGCAGGGTGCTGTGGCTGGTCCCGTCCTATTGAGCAAATCAGTGTTTACAACAACCACTCCACTTTTCCTTTCCCTGGTGCAACACCCAGACCAGCCTGCTTGGTTTTTCAATAGCCAAGTGTATCAATGATACCCAGGCCCATGCCTTCAGAATTGAGTCTGGGAAACAGTGGGTGAAAATTGCCGCCTCCATTTAGACACCTAAATAAAATGCCTGCCTTCAGAAACACGTTCTGAAAGCCCCGGACCTTATCATTAGTGACATTTCATTGAGATCTGTTATCTGTGTGGTTCCACAAGTGACCTAGAATAAGAAGAGAATAATTCTTGTTTTTAGAAATGGAAGAATTTGCCCTTTGGGGCGTCCTCCATGACGCAGAAATATTCAGGCGGTCTGTTGGCCTTTGCTTTGACTATCATTGCATGGGATGTTCTTTCTAAGCAGTCTGGAATTGCCCAGTGGCAATCAACGAGCAGAGGCAGCTGGAGATGATCCAGGATGGTTTTGTTGGCCATGCTGCTTTCCCAGGGCGAGCAGGGTTGGGGCAGAAAATCTACCACAGTGCAAGTGTGCAGTGGGAAAGCAGAGCAGGAGGAGTTCATGGCACACCACAGCAATTGTAGTGACTGCTGCAGGCCACAGCCACAGCGTGGATTGAGGTTGCCCTCGGATTTTTCACTGATTTCTTTCAGCGTATCTTCAGCCAAAAAAATCAGGTCTGGCTTTATTTTAGCTTCACTTTAGCAGAGCCGAAGCAGACTTCCTGCTGTCATCTGCAGCAGGGTGCAAAGGCTTGGGACGGGGTCTGTTCTCAATGTCAGGGAGTAGCACACAGGTCCTGGGTGCTAAGCACAGTCAGGGGACTTGTGTGGGCAGCCAAGGGTGTCAGAGGGGTTTGGGCTGGATATTTCTACTGTTTCATGTCACACAGGGTCTGGCTGCAGATTTATATCAACTCGGAGTCAGGAAGCATGAAAATACCATACAATATTTGATTTTATCATTGTAACTATGAAGACAACACCCAAAAGACCCTAATTCTATCTTATAGGAATAACCAGAGCCTGCCTAATCTCCTCTAGGTTTTCACTTCAAGTTAGCTCCGATATTTATTTTTTAAGAGGTAAGCTCTTGCCAGAAAGAGTAGTTTCCTTGAAATCACTGGATTTAGATGGACGTTATAGGACTCAGTCCATGTGATGAAGTGTTGGTCTGAGTGGACTAAAGAAGGGGTCTTTAATTTTGATTTCTGTCTCTAGGTACCATCTTGCAGTTTCTCAAACATCATCCTTTTCCGATTGAATAATGAAGGGGAAAATGATTTCCTGAAAGGGCTTGTGAGAGGCAGAGCACTGTCTAATATTTGATCTAGACAAAGTTATATTAGAAAAAAAAAGACTTGCAGGAGACTATTAACTACTTTTTCTGGCAGAAATATGCAAACAGAATTGCCATGCTAGGCAAAGTCTGTCTACACATCCTAGAAAGTCAATATTTAGTAGAAGTAATCACCACTGCAATATCTTTTTCTCTCTTTTGGTAACCTCCACAAGAAAGAATAAAAATGGATAAACTGTATGGGAACCTATCAGTCTTAATCCAGAATACAGCTGTCTGCACATAGAGTTACTCAGAAAGATCTGATCTTCAGCAAATCCAAATTCCACCCTTAGAAATGCAGAGCAGGAACATCACCTTAAACAAGTGCTAAAGTCTTCCCAAAACTTAAGAGACACTATTCTGTAGTCTTACCTTTTTATAATGTGCATTCCCCTTCCAAATTAAGGATCCATAAAATTGCAAATGCTTGTACTGAAATGAGAGCTGTGCAAGGGGAAAAAATGATGATTGAACAATTTACCTCTGTCAATGGCTTTGAGACAAAAGCCTGTATCTGCAGTTCTGCATTTCATTGGTATAAGAAGAAACAGGTCTGTAAAGAGGCTTCTTAATAAAAAAAAATCAGCCTAACTGCTGGTTCTGCCTGTGTATTAAATACATCTGTCAGCTTGTGGGGGCTTCTCCTACTCAAAATTGAAGTGAGATTCACAGTTACATTTGTTTACTATGTATCTGATCAACCACAAACAAACTTTACCAAGGCAACTAAATTAGAAAGAAAAGAGCAATACATTAGGACAGTACCGGTATTTGCAACATAGCTTTTAAGGTCTGTTTAAGATGAAAAACATACACAAATCATAAGCACGTGTTACTGGAACACAATTTTGCAGGAACCAGAAGACACCTGCCTTTTCAGGGCAAAGACTGCTGAAAGGCATGACATGACACTGAAAAAGATTATATATATAAAATAGAGAATATCAGTACAAGATATAAAGTCAGAAGTCTCTGGCTACAGGTCAGAGACTTTACTGCTTAAATTGACTGTGCTTGATTCCTCTAGATTCAAATTTGCAATGTTTGACTTCAAAATTCCCAAAATTTGCATGAAATGGAAGATGTGCAGCTGAGGGCATGTATCATGTCAAATGAAAAGGAGTTCATAGTCAAAGACTCTACTGAGAAAACCTGGCATCATCCTCAGGGAATATTCTTTCCTAAAATCCTTAGACCTGTTTTGGAGTGATTTATTCTAAACAGAAAAGTAAGAGGGTTTGCTTTTGGGGGGTAGAAGAGGTTTTTTTGGATTGTGGATTGCAGCCAGCACAGGTTGAGATGCCAAGCATTTTGTTTGCAGCTCACACTGGCCAAAGCTTTTGTGTCAGGCAGCAGAGTGATTATCACTACTGTTAATCTTCACTTCCAATAATTTTCCTGTACTTTATGAATAAAACAGGGAAAGAGTGCAATATTGCCTATCAGCTGTCTGAAAGTAAATGTTTGTATTTGTAAGGAATGAGGACATTTGGATGAGTATAGCACATACAGGAATGTGGATTTTTTTACAAGACCTCATGCTGGATTTATCTGGTGTACAAAATAATGCAAACAAGGAGAAAGATCAATGAATTGAGTGCTTTTTCTGTCAATAGCAAGAACCCGATAGGAAAATCTGCAAGGTCATGCAGTTAAAGGCTAACAGTGGAACTCAGCAACATGCTGAATGAAAGCTGAACAAGGGAATTCAGCTGCTGCTCTTTTAATTATGAGAGTTGGGCTTTGCAAGTGTACTGCCCTTACCTGGCAATTTTCTGTGCCTCCAGAGAGCTATGGACTCTGTTTGAGGACAGGAGATGAATTAATCATGCCTCTACTGGATTCACAGAGAGATTTGTTTGAGATTCCAGTTTTACTCCAAAAGCAAAATGGTATTCTCTTACATAAACCTTATGGTATTAAATCATGGCATAATGAGATCTAACGAAGTGGGAAGTATAATTTTGAAATACTGTGGGTTTTCACTCTTGCTCTACTCAAGGTCAGTTCCAAAATCTCAAAAACTTCTCCCAGCTCTCCCTCACTTTCAGTTCTATTGTTCAAATTTTGCCATTCCTGTCAGAACCTTCATTCTGGGGTCCTTTGAACTGCCAAAACGAAAACTTGAGACATTGGGCTGATATCAGAGTCCTCTTAGGTCTGTGAGCTCTGAAATGCGATTTGTCCTCTTTGAAGGTAGGAAAAACCTGTGGGTTCACAACTTCCATCCCTTGCAAAAACAAAACCTCCAGATACATCACCCAGCATTGCTGTAGAAATACCTCTGTAATGAACCAGATTCTGCTGATGTTGAAGCTGTTCTGTCTCTGGCTTTTCTCTCCAAGCTGTCTAACCTCATTCACAGCTGAGCCACAGGCAGAGGTGTGGTACGTGCCAGCACAGTCTGCTCTTATAAACCTAGTCTCTGCTTTAGTCTCTCACTACTGACTTGCGTTTTCCTCCACCTGCCTGTGCTTTTGTACCAGAGCAAATCTTGGTGTTGAGTGATAGGGACTAAGAGGAGGTGCTTGGAACTGTTTCACAGGGTTTCTATGTACAAAAGCATTTCTGAACCACTTAAAATCCTTTGGTTAAAGTTGATCAGTATCTGCCAAAAATAAGCCCTCAGGTGCATTTCCCCAGCCACATGAAACAAGCAGCCACCTATGACTGAGTTGTGCAAGTGGCATAGTACCAACAGGATCCTGGTTTTCCTCATCTTTTGCATACTCAGCTAAGCCATGGAAGTTGTATTTGATAGCAAGTGCTGTGATGTGATGTAAATAAATTAAATCTTGTTTTGGTTTGCTGAAGAAGAAATTATTAAGGGCTTCTATCTTTTGATCATTAATGGTGAGAAACTGACTTAAGTTAGAAAGGAAACAAAGAGCATTGATGGAAAATTACGACTGAAAGCCCATTGTCCTGTATGCCTGGAGACCTTACTGGGTATCCAATGAGCTGCTGAGTTACCAGTATCAGACTCTGGGCTGCAAAAGTCTCTGCACAGACTTCGGACTGAGGATGTGTGCTGATGTTTAAAAAGTCAAATGGAAAGCTTGGCAACTCATACATTTATCACACAAGTGTGCACTTTTGTGCTTAGTCTTTAACACTGCTGCTAAAGCCTGCTCCCTGTCCCTTTCCTTTAATAATTGAAGGCAAACCCTTCACTGCAGGTGAAAGAAGCTGTCAGCTTGTTATATATGAATAAAGAAGGAAATGTCATTGGAGATGTTCAAGAGGTGAGCTGAACTGTACCATGCCTGTGCTTGCTGCCAGATCAAAAGCCAGTCCCTGAAGTCGTATGGCTGCTGTTAGTTTCAGAACAACACCATGTTTCCCTGGGCCCTGGCTTGTGCATACCTGAATGAATCACAGGTTCCTGGGCACAGGTGGGCAGGGAATGTATTGGCAATTACATCGGAGAGGCCCTGCTAGAGGACATCATCTTAAAACAAAGCAGGGAGAAGGAAAGATGATACTCAGCTGGTTAAAGTAGATTGTGTCTGCCAAAAATATCTCCCATAGCTATTCCCATACTCACGCAAAACAAGCAGCCACCTGTGATCACATTGTGCAACACATCCTGTGTTTAAAGATGTTCATACTTTTGTGCCAGTCTGCCCATTGGGAGGGATTGGGACACAGGACTTGAACTCTAAGCCTTGGAGGAACGTCCTCCATTGCTCTCTGGTGTATGCCTCTCATTTGTGCCTTGAAATGGTCCTCTGTTGTGTTATTCTTCAGTTAAAGGTCAAAATGCATCCAGATCTCTTAGAATTAGGCTTTTAATCTTTAAAAAAGGAAATCTGGAAAAATGGTGCAGATGTTTATTATTAGGAGTTAGTCTGAGGATAAGCATCATCTTTGTTTAGGACTGTTCTGTATCCAGATCTCGATGTGTGTACTCAGTAACGTGAAGATTTTATTCACAAGGTTAAACATTCCTCTTGTATCTCTGTTACTGCAGGATTCTTCTTGGCTTCCATGTAGTCCTTTGCCTGCTACTACAAAGCTAATTTTCCAAGCCTTCCTCTCTGCTTAAATAATTTTTATGGTGTCTCTGCCATATTAGGTGCCAGTGAAATGCCTGTTCCTCCAAGGCCAGCTGTGAGGTACTCTCAGCCTCATGATCATCTCCCACTCGCTGTCGGTACATTCCCTTCCACCTCTCACTGACCTGTGCTCCAAGGCTCTGCCACCCTCCTGTTACGTATTTAAGAGTGCATATTTTTTGGTGTTTCCAAAGCATCCCAATTTCAATCATCTTCAGATGGCTTTTCTAAGAAATGACTATTGGAAAGATGTTAACATTCCTTGGATTTCTGGCCAATACTATCTTATGTGTTATCTGTCTTCTGCTGAGGCTGAAAGCTTTCTAGGGCATGGGGCTATTACAGTTCTGCCTGGATAGTCCCTAAAACAACTCATATGCAAATAAAAAATAGTGGTAATTGCTAGGAACTCAGTGAGCGTTATCAAGTAACATCTACTGAAGTTGATGTAATGTTTTTAAAGAGATGGTGCCTTGAACAAGCCAGTCTCTCAATGGAAACTGCTGAAATAAGTGTGAAATGATTTCTTTTTGTCTAAGACTTATGCCACCTTTTGAACTGCGAAAGTTTCGGGATGGCAACGATGCCACAAAAAATTACTGTTCAAACTCCGTTTTCCATTAAATACCTAGATTCAGTTTGAATCAGTGCTTCACTCTTGAAAACAAATCATTTTGTATCTTAAAAAGAATTAATCTGACACCTCAACATTTGCAGGTGCTATTCAAAAACCACCTTAAACTTTTGAACTCCAGGACAATGAGCCAGCAGCTCACATACGATTCGTCGATATAAATTCATTCTGACTCCAGCACGTCGAAGGAAATTCACTGCAAGAACGCAGCTGTAGATATTTAGAAACGTCCCGGATGGCCATGATATATCTGTAAACAATCACTATAAAACAGTCTGTGTGAAAAGGGACATGCTGAACACAATAAAGGGAGAACCTGTGGTGTAAACAGGCCCATGGTGGAGCCAACCTGTGACACCTCCTCAGAAGAAAATGCTGGTGTTGAACACCAGTGTTAAAACATCTGAGTGGCGACCCAGTCATGGTAAAGAATGTGTGGGGCCTCGTTCCTCTCTTGTTGGCATAGATTACAAAGGCAGGCTCTGATCTGCCCGTCAGGCTGGGCCAAAAGCTCTTGGTCTGGTAAATGGATGCATGGCTAGACAGAGCTAGGAAGGGCTGGTTTGTTTTTCCCTTGACACGTAGCTATTTTCTCGTCTGTCCTTTCCTGTGTTTTGGTCAATATGGGCATGGAACAAATGTGACAGGGAATGGATGTCAGAGGAAGTTTCCTCTCCTTTATTTTCTGCATGGTCTTGCTGCTTAACCTTCCTAGGAGAAGTTCAGGCGGCTAAACAGAAGACACAGGGGCAGCAGCTTTGCTAAGGAGGCACAAGGAGGAGGACGAGAAGCCTCCATGGAAGCATGGCACCAGTGAAGAAGAATTGTGTTGGGGTTGTGGGATTGGCTGGGGCACTGATGCCAGTTCTGATCCAAGTGGCCTATAAGCCATTGGAGACTTGGGGTGGAAAGGCTTGTACTGCCTAGGGAGGACTGAGGCTATTTGATTGCTTTCCTAAGGCCTTTCCCGGTGCCAGCAGAGCTCTCCAGCTGCCACCTCAGTGCGGAAGCGCACAATCAGGGATGTCAGGTCTCTTCTTGTCCCCTTTACAGGAGCAGCTTCTCAAAAGAGCTTTTGTTTGGAGCAGCTGCCCAGACAGCTGGGCAAACCCATGCCAGTCTGTTCCCGTGTTTCCTTTCCCAAGAGCAATACTCAACCCTAGGTTGGAGAGCCAGGCATTGGCTGCCTGACCCAGGATGCTTGTGGTCTTCTCAGAATGACACCGCCCTCAACATGAGCTTGGCAAGTGCCACAGGGAACACATGGAAGGAAACAAGATGGGTCTGTGAGCAATGTCTTGGGTTGCTCTCCCAGCAGGATGCTTGCAGAGCCATCACCTGAAGCAGCATTGGCAGTATTCGGCCAGTACTGGAAAATTCAGAGTTTGAAGCTGCCCTGGCTGATTGTACCCAGCTCTGCAATCGTGGAATATGGCTGGGAGTGAGATGGGTGGGAGGTGAGAGCAGCACTCACTGGACCCGCAAGTGCTGTGCTGGCCACAACAGCACGGCAAGAGCTGAGATTTCCGTAAGCCCCTGCGCTTGAAGGCAAACAGCCTGGCCTGGGGAAGACCAGGAAGAGCAAGGTGTGACTTGCTCCTCGCCAAAAAGCAGAGAGACAGGATGAGGTGGGACAGCAGAGCCCATTTGCTGGTGGGCCTGGCAGGTTCCCATGCGAGGAGGTAGAGCTGGTGACACACCTTGCAGTGTTAGGGTTGGCAGACCAGCAGGGCTGTGGGCAGGCATCACTGGCCTGGGCTCCGCTCGCAGCTCCCCAGGATGCTGTCAGCAGGGTCCTGGCACGCCGGCCCTGAGCCCACAGCCACCGCCCGCACCACAATCTCCCCTTTGTTTTTGATGCCGACGCATCCAGAGGCTGTAGCTGCGTTTACTACACCCACTGGGAGGATGTGGGATTTTCCTGGCTGTGAAATGGAGCAGCAAGAAGCTCTGCAGGCTGGGCCAGTGACTCAGCTGCCAGTGATGGGCAGAGCACAGGACAGACAGGCTCTCCCCTCTCCATGTGCACAGCAGCCCAAGCTACGGTGCCCTTGCAAACCTTAATCCCTTTGTTTTTCACCCCACTCCTAATTTTGCCACACTAGAGGAGAAGAAATTAATCTCACCAGCAGGAGATACCCCAACTGGTTTGGAGAAACAAACACATGATTTTTATTTTCAAAATATTTCATTCCTTTCATCATAGTCATTTCTGCAGAAACACAGTCAGAAGTTGCTGTGTAGGAGTATGGATTTCTGGTAACAAGGCCACCTACACAAATCCACCGCAGGAAATAGGAAGTCCATACCTAAAGCCTCTATTGTCTAAGGCCCAGTTTTGCAGGAGTGCTAAAACCCTGCTTAGTCCCACTGCAGGCAATGGGAATAGATGTTGCTGAGCCCTTGGCAGGAGGGGGTCAGGATTGCACCATCCTAGACCTTGACTCGGTGAGTCACGGCATTGCAGGGCGTTTGGTAGTCAGGAGAATTCTGAATCTCAGCACAAAAATCCCCGTGCAATAAATAATATCCTGTTTAATTCATCTATTGCATCTTGGGTTGGTACTAGGAAGAATAAAAGTACCTGTTTCTTCCCTCCCGCCTTCGAAAAGCTCTTTCATTTCTGGGAAAAACTCCTTTAATTGTGATACATAAGCATTTTCAACTCATATTTTCTCTTGGATTTGTAATATTGCTATTTTTAATGCTGTAAGCAATAATAGAGTTGTTTTCTGCAGAATGATCCTAAGCATTTAGCCCACCCAGACACTGACCCAGTTTATCAGGACTTGACAAAAAAATTTATATATTTTGCAGCACAAACAGAAATAATATTCAAACCTGTTGGCCATTTTGATGAATACTTCATTGGTTCCTAAGGTTAAGGAGGAGGATGAGAAAGAGCCATGTAAAGGGATATGTTTACCCAACATTAGTCTCAACTACGGTAATTTTCTGCTTAGAGAAAATAACTGTAGTTTTAGCACCTGTTTCACCTGGTATCTGCTCTAGATGGACTGTACCTTCACTGACATGTATTTTTTTCATCTAGGAAAAAAATCTTTTATTTTTGCAAAAGGTACCTGTTGTCCCATGACTAACATCAATAACTTCATCAATAATTTAGTTAACCTGACAGGAAAAAAACCAAACCAACCCAAAAAACTTTGTTAAATTCATGTCCTTTCCGAAAGGAGCTATTCTGCAGCAATTCTCTTCAACCTTACAAGTGTATTAGGGACTGATTTAAACAAAACATTCAAAAGATTTGTGGAAACCGTGCTTCTGTAGATTTCTTTGGCCAGTCATGTCCTAAGCTCTCTAAAGAGGAAACACGGAGAACAGAGTCAAACTGAGATGATCTGACACTATTTTTTTAGAAGTTGGTAAAATGCTGCTTTTTTAAACTGAAATACCTTCTCATGTTTCTAACTCAATCTACAATGTTTGTGGTCACTTTTCCCTTCATATTTAGAGCTTTCATGGTACTTCTCATTTGAATGTCTGAAAAAATTCAGAGGAAAGTATGTGTCTGTTTTCTCTATATTGAGGTAGAGAAGGAACCCTACTAGGAAGCAATTTCAGACAATAGGATGGATATGTGAATTATGCTGGTTTTGTTTTGTTGCACTAAGCTACGTTTTTGGGTAGAGAGTGCTTCAAAATGATGCTGGAAATGGGTTAGGTTAGCTGTTGCATTTGCTTCCTATGGAGACCAATTTTTATGGCTTTATTTAATGTGGGGGGGTTCTTTTCACAGTGAAACTTATGTCACTGATAGAACCAGTTAGAAGCTCTCAAAGGAAATAAAGTGGCCTTGAGAGCAAGGGAATTTTACACCTTTGCAGCTCAGGCTTGGCAGTTTTGCTTTGTTAATACTCTCTGTGTTGAATCTAATTCAGACAAGCAAAAAAAAAAAAGCCTTGAGCAATTTCAAGTTCAGTAATTAGTGGCAGCCAGGACTGCAAAGAGGTCAAGAGCTATAGCTTTAGGTCCCCACAAGGCCCTTGGAGTTATGCCACATCCCTAAAGGTCAACACACTCACCTTGGGGACAAGAGTCTAATTCTCAAATCCTTGTTCCACTTGACTCGAAGCAAGGCCACGATTCCAGCTTTCCCACATCCCAAGGGAGGGCCATAAGCATCCTGCAGCGAGCCTGGCTCTCTCTCTCTGCTGGAAGTGGTTCCATTTGATAGCAGTATTCCCAAAGGGAGAAAATAACTTTACAGAGTGGTCAGAACACTCGGGGGGACTGTGTGAAAGGCAAGTAGAGCTCTCTGCTTTCCTGAGAGCGTGTCTGCAATTATTGATACAGAGTGGGAGTTTCAGAAAGTGTGGTTTGGGGGTTTAGCTTTGAACAACTGACTAATAATTACAGCGTTTTGCACATGGGTTGTGAGAGAAGCCTTGCATTCTTTCTTTCAGAGAAAATAATTCTGTATCCAACCACGTATTTCAAGCCCAGTCTGGATAGTGTTTGTGAGTCTACTTTCCCTCGTCATTGAAAGCCACGGAGGAGGCAAAGAAGCGTCAAAGCCTCACTCACCTCACACGTCAATAACTGGATGCCCTCTAGCGAGGCTGTACTCAGATCTACCGGCCCTCACTTGTATTGAGATGTGTGACACAAAGGAAGCTGTCTTTGCAGGATTATCCCCTGAGGGTGCCTCTCCTCATGAGCCAAGGCTCATCTCGGCCTGTAGACGGAGCAGTTTGCTGCCCTGTGCCCTGCTCAAAATCCACTTATGCTATCCGGGGGCATTTAAAAGCAGTTGTAGTGTGGCAATATTTGATTTATTTAACTCAGTGAGGAGGTTTCCAGGGAATTAATATTTAACATTTCAAATACGTGGTGTGATTTCACCAGGCAGTTTGCAGGATATGAGAGTTAGTCTTCAAAACTGTAAATGACCAATTTAAATATTTTAATATTAAATGCCTGACCAGTTTATGGAACTATTTGGGCTCTGTTAGTAAAACTCCTGGTATGTGGAAGTACACAAATGTTTCCTCTGTTGCTTCCCCCCATCCTCTTTTAAATGCCAAGATTAGGTGTACCTGAAAAGAAGGCTTTTTTATTCTGCAATGCTAGAAGCTGATCCTGTGCTCATTGCTCTGAAAACAAACTCACACCTAATGAAGTGAGAGCACAGCACTCCTTGGCAGTTCCTTGGGTCTTTTTTCCCTAAAGCCAAGTGAAGATTTGCCTTAGTATGGGACTGGCAGGATTGTGGGACTGTACTGTGGGCCTGAGAGATGATAAAGAACTTAGAAGTTGCATTGGGGAGATAAAACTGCCATGCAATTGTCATATTTTGGAATGTAACTTGTAAGCAATTTTTTTTCCGTTGAACTGTTTTGTATTTTATTAAAAGCCTGGCACTTTTTAATTTCAAAACATATTTCATTAGAAGTCATTTGCAATATTATCTCCCAAGCAGCTATTTATTGCCCTTAACAATGCTTTGATATTCAGGTGTTTGCCAGACACAAACTGCAGTTCCACTTTCCTTTCTGTAAAGTATCTGCCTAGAATGAACACTCAAGAGTGAAAAGCAGGCTTTGCTGATGGTGCACAGGAAGGATCTCAGCTGGGTGCACACAATGAATGTCTGAATTGCAGCCCCTTGAGGGGAATCTGCAAATGCCAGGTAAGGACCCACTCCCCATGCCAGCATGAAGGGGAAAAGGGATGCTAAGGATGGGCTTCACAGCCAGCTGCCAGGCTGAAGAGGGGATGATTTCCCTCACTATCCCGCAAGCTAAAGCACCATGAGACACTTGCTAACACTTGCAAGTTTTGTGCTCATTCAGACACTGCTTGACATTCCAGACTTCAGAGATTAATGGGCAAACCAGAAATAACATTTCACCGTTGTAGTACACATGGCAGGTATGATTGTGTGGCTTTTTCCTACCTTCAGGGCAGATAATGGGATTAGAACAGGAAGAGAGAAGTGACATGCATCATAGGTAAACCACAGTCATCAATCTCTTCCTGTGGCAGCATAAAAAAAAAGTACAATCACTCTAATAGGCTCTGGGATTCCCCATAATCAACTTTAGAACTTCAAATTTCCCTTTCTGAATATATGTGGTTAGTACTAGAAACTTTTAATCAGCAGAGTGGAAGAGGAATTACATGACAGACTACTGCACCTAAGAATTCCTCTCTTAGAAAGAAGATATAAATGAAAGTGAAAATGTGCTTGGTGAACCATTTAAGACTTTAAAATAATTTTTAAAAATACAGAATAAGCCCGAAAACTCCTTAACTTGCAAAACAGTTTTATTTCACACTTACACAAAGTTAAGACATTTTAAAACACTTACAGTACTATAGATTACATCTACTGCCACTACGTTAACAGGGGACTTCTCGGGCCTCTGGAGCTTTACAGGATTTGAAAGTTTTGAAGCTGATTGTCTATAAAGGATAAACCCTCCTGCAGAGCCACATAATCAGATACCAGGCTGTGTGTCACTGCTCTGTAACTCAGAAGGAGATGCGGCCCTCCAGTAAGTCCTAGATTGACAGTATATGTAAGAAATACTAAAGAAAACGAAGGTACTCCTAAAAAAAACCATCCCAAAACCTGTGATGTGTGAAATGGATTTGGACTGCGTGGATCTAAATATATTCAGTGCTCCACAGATGTCCATGGTGAGCTACTTTTTCACTTCAGATGCAAATCTTCTCTGCAACATAACTGTCAACAAGACAGAATTTACTCTAGTGCACCATGGAACTGGACTTTTTTTTTAGATACCTGAAATCCTGGAGTGACAGCAGCTCTGTAATGTCTGGGGAGTAAGAACAATGGCACAAGGTGTTGCCTGGTTATACAATAAACTTTGGTCACCCAAGCAGGTTACATTCAAGTTTCATTCAGGTTTCAGGTGATCAGATAAACACAAGAACATCTATGGATGGCACACAGCTCCAAAGGAACAACCAAATCTACATTTGCTTTCCACTAAATCCAAAAACAACTTGCCATAGGAAAACAGTGTTTCATACAGAAATACAGACAGATATGCAGTTCATTTTAGAGTCTTTCATGGAAATAAACAACAGGAGACAAATACCAAAAGATAACCTAAAAAACCTTCAAAGGAATAAAAAATACTGTGCTTGTCCCTTCAATCTGTAGCCTTAGCAAAGGCAAAGCAGCCTTTCCCGGCAGCAGTGGGAATCTTCACATCTCAAGTGAAGTTTCTTTTAGTTAAATAGTAAAACACTGTGGTTTTTATCCAAAATGGCAATCAGGGAAGTTGTTATGGGGGAGGGGAAGGGAGCCTGCCTTGCAGGCTCAGTTCATCCTTCCTTTTCACTTCTGCAGTATCTCATTTTGGCAGTTCTGGGTACTGCAGCCCTCCTTCCCCCAATTATCTTTGTTGAAAAAGAGGAATAAACCAAAAAATCTGTCCTTTCAGACTTTCTTTACATGGCAGAAAATATACAAGAGGCACAAGCCCAGTTTTTAAGCCTTTTCCAGGTTATCTTTTGGACCAGCTGTATAGCAAGGCAACATATATTAGTATAAACTAGTTTTCTTCATGATTCTCAAGAATTCTTGCTCACTTACTTCCCCATCTCCATCTCGATCAGCTTCATCAATCATTTCCTACAAAACACATTGTACATTTGATCAGGCACTGGACTCTAAACACAAGATATTCCACTCATTAAAACAGCAATAAATCAGACACACTTCATGTGAGAACAGAACTATGTATTTGACCGCTTTTCATATTTCTGACCTCCCACCCAATCCCTAGGAGCTACAGCATTGGTCTGTGCCTGTTAGAAAAGCTTTGGTAAATCAGAATTTACCTGAAGTTCTTCATCTGTTAAATTCTCTCCCAGCTCCTTGGCAACCCTTTTCAAGTTTTTGAATGAAATTTTTCCTGTGCCATCATCATCAAATAATCTGAAAGCTTTCAGGATTTCTTCTTTTGAATCCTTTTCGCTCTAAACCACAAGTAAAGCATTTGTTAATCAGAAAACCCCTGACACTGAGATGTTCCTTTTTCTTATGCTGTCACAAGAATTTCTACTAAGTGTTCCTACCATTTTTTGTGTCATCATAGCCAAAAAGTCCTCAAAGTCGATGGTGCCACTTCCTTCCTTGTCAATGTCTGCTATCATCTTCTTAATCTCTTCCTTCTTTGGCTCAAAGCCTAAGGCACGCATTGCAACCTGTGCCAAAATAGCAAAACCAATTCTGTTAGGAGGCCACCAGAATTTTGGTGTAAGGGCTGAGCTAAAGCTTGTTTCATTTCCTTGTCCAGAACTGTAGTGACAATTCACTGCCATGAAAACACCTTGGTGTCCTCTACCAGCTTCTTTCATCTTGCTGAACAGTAACAGTGCAGGTTTAATATTCTTAAGATGTCATTTTTCCTATATGGTCTAGTGGAAATCCTGAGTTATATTAGGCAGAGGTAACTCATGCTTCCAGGTTACATATGCAGAAATTGTGCAGAGTGTGTATGTGAGAAATCAAGGTAAAGGAGATAATTAAAAGGGTTCATGCTTACAAAAAGATCAGACACGTAAAATCACAGGGAGAGAACAGAGAATAATCTTCCTCCTTTACTACTGTGTGTATGCAAGTGCACGCACTCTGCCTGAATTGTTACTGGAATGCAACGATAATCCCCATTTTGTTCTTTTTTAAATGAAAAACCAGGTAATTTTTGGATTACATATATGCGAATATAGTTGTAGCTTTCCTGAATGCGTGCAAAATCTGAGTTTAGTTCTCAGGTGAAGAAAATATTTGATATTCTGATGCTCATCCCAGAACAACAAAGTCCACTTCCCAGGGACAAGCACCTTAGTCATGAAAACTGAAACTGTTTAGTTTCTCTAATGCTCAGCTATTCAAAACTGTCAGATCTAAATATCCACACAGTAGAGAAGCCTGTCTGCTGTGAACCATTACATGCACAGTGCACTCCAAATTCAGTCATTATAGCAATCCATTACACTCCTTTGTACTCCACAACTATTTTAGAATAGGGTTGGACAAACAGAAAAAGCAGCTACTATTCTGGGATCAAAGATATTTTCGTCCTAGAGAGAAAAAAAAAAAAAAGTTTGAAAACCTTCAGTTCTTTTATGTCAATGCTTCCAGATCCATCAGTGTCAAACAAATCAAAAGCTTCTCTGATCTCCTGCTTTTGCTCTTCCGTAAGTTCAGGCTTCAAGCCACTTTTCTTCCGCTGGGCTGTACCTAAGCCAGGTTTTCTATAGTTGGATGCCTTCAGAAAGTGAGGGAGAGAACAGGTAAGAAACAGTGCATTCCAGGGAGAATTCAAAATACACTAAATTATAAATGACAACATTAAAGCTGTAGCAGAGGTGAGAGACATTCCTTGCTGCAAATGGTAGACACCGGGTCTCTATGCTCATTTTCTTAGGTTATTCTAGAAAGAAAACAAGCCAAGAGTTTGTTCCTGGGGAATGTGCATTTGGGCTTCCTGTTTTCTGTTTTAAACAGAAAGATCACTCATTAAAGGAGTAATGCCAGAAAAACAGGTGGGCAGCCTGAAAATGAACACTCCACTGAGGTGACCACGACCCTCTGCACCTTCTGCCAGTTGTCTTTCCTGCAGGTTTACCTGAAAAATATGAGTACAACATCCTCACAGCTAAAAAGGCTGGTTGCTTAGGGTCTTGGCTGTAAATGAGACTCAAAATCAGCCACTCCTGAGGGAGCAAAGTTTAAAGGGAGCTGCGTAGCTCCAGGCTGCCTGTCCATTGAATAGATTTGGAGCCAGGTAGCAACGTGCCACAGCAGTGAGATCAACACAGTCTGTCCCATAAGAGCTAATCTGCTTGTGCTGAGCTGGTGATCATTATCCAGGACACTTCCGAGACCTTTCCTGCCACTGGTGTAAGCCACTATAGTACAGAGTGTGCCCTCCGCCACCCATAAAGCAGGAAAGATGCTTTCCTCAAATATAGTTTTGGTTTTAAATCAGCAGCAGACAGATTTTAGTCCTGCAGTCTCGAATGAGCACAGAGTCGTGGAAGGAAAGGCAGTCCCTCCCACCCCCAGCTTCAACTGGCTAGGCTTTACAAAAGTAAATAAACACAAAGCAAGGAATTTGTTACCTAGCTACTGCGGACCAGTCTCTTGCCTCTGTTGAACTGTTACCATTTTTTGGGCTGGGATATCTCTTTTAAATACCCAATGTGTTAACACTGAAGAAGATTCCATTTTCTTGTATTTGGAAATGAAATTTCAGTTTTCAACGTGATCTGTCCCTCCCAACTTGGATTGCAAAGCCATTTGTCTGGCTCACCCCTGACTCTCCTCTGCTATTAACACAGGCATGAGACTTTTACTCTTTGTATGCTGCTCTGGGAAGAAGACCCACGAGACCTTTTCCTGACTATGGAGCCTTATTGTTCCGTTTATTTCACATCTGAGTTGTGCAAATCCCTTTCAGGTTCCACCTCCGGGCCTGGCCGGTGCCATTGCAACAACGCTGTGGGGGCCCGAACGATGCGGAGGTCTGCGAGCTGTGCCAAGAGGAACCAGGCATGTTCCCTCCGGCCTGCCGAGAGCAGGTGACGTATTTTGCGAATCCCGGTGTTTTTCCGGCAGTTTTTCTCCTTGGAGGCGGGGGGAGGGGGCTCTCCGGGGTGCGTTGTGCGAGGTAACCGGGCAGCAGCGACGGCCTGGGCAGAGGTGGAACCTGAAGGGGATTTGCACAACTCCTGCTGTCGGCGGGAGGGGCCAGGGGGGCTCGGGGGGGNNGGGAGGGGCCAGTGGGCCTCGGGGGAGGCGGTGGTGGGAAGGGAGCCCGCGGCGGGGAGGGCGCGCTCACCATCCGGCCGGGAATGCCGCTCCGGGACGGGACCGCACCGCACCGGACCGGACGGGAGCTCCGCACCGCCGCGCGCAACCGACACGCGCCGCCCAACCGGCCAATGAGCGGGCGGAACCAGCGCGGGAACCCGCCTCCCTCACGGCTCGGGCCAATGGCGGCCCGGCTTTTCCGTGAGGGACAGCTGAGGGAGCGCGTGGGCGGGCCCGCTCGCGGGGCCCGTGAGGGAGCGGCGGCCGTGTCCAGGCAACTCCGTGTCCAGGGAAGCGGCGGAAGCGCCGGGAGCGCGGCCCCTCCGGTGAGACACCCGCACCGGCCCGCCAGGCACCCTCCGGCCCCCAGGAAGCGGCCAGGCCGCCGCCAGCGCAATTCCGGTGTGTCCGCTGCAGGCGGTTTCCCCCCGGCCGTGTGGGGCCGGCGGTCCGGGTCGCGCTTCCTCTTCCTAGCAATACTACGACATAGTATTCAAGTGGACTTTCGGTGTGTGGGATGGAAAAAAAAAAGAGCTTTTTGGACTTGGAATAGCTACGCAAAGGGGCCTTTAAGGAGCTGGAATAAATGATGTTAATAAATTCCAGTACCTGAAGGGAACTTAGAGGAAAGATGGGGCAAGACTATTTACAAGAGCATATAGTGACAGGACAATGGGGAATGGGTTCAGAGAGAGTAGATTTAGATTGGATATTAGGAAGAAGGTCTTTATTGTGAGAGTGGTGAGGGACTGGAACAGGTTGCCCAGAGAAGTGAATGCCCCATCCCTGGAAGTGGCCAAGGCCAGGTTGGATGTGGCTCTGAGCAACCTAGTGGAAGGTGATCCTACCCATGGCAGGGAGGTTGAAACTAGATGATCTTTAAGGTCCCTTCCTGCCCAAACCATTCTGTGATTCTATGATTTGAATCTGAGCATAAGAGGTACAGGGCTCAGCGTTTTACAATTCTTGATGCGTATACTTTGTTATTCAGAAAGGGAGCTTTATTTTAATCCACGTGGTCTGCCACGGGACCATGGTGTGGAAGAGATTTTCATGGAAAGAAGATTTCTTTTTGGTATGTTAAGAATGAATAGTTGGTCAAAACTTTAAAGTGTTGGCAGTGTGTGAGGTATGAAGAAGTGATATTGCTTTTATTTCACTTAATGAAGTATTCATGCATGCTAATTGGACTAAATAGAATTGGAATAAAATATGTTTTTCCAGACTTGAAGGTTAAAGTCAGTGGCATGACTGTTGTTACCAAGAAGGATCTGCACAGAGCTCTTGAGTTTTGCATGTAATTTGTCCTTTCTGCTGTAGTGAACTTTTGTCCTAAGTAAGGCAAATAACTGAAATTCCAGATAGCAGTACAGGAGGGAGGTGGCAGTTCCACACAGCCTGTACTGATGGGAGTGTAAGGTACCACGGGAATTAACAGCTCTTTACTATCAGCCAGCCAGAAACAATTCCATGTTTTTTTTAAGAGTGCACCATTTCAACAACTCTGCCCATTGACTTCTCATAATAAATGCACAGGATGAAGACCTGTTTTATACAGAGGAAAGCTGTATTCAGGGCTAGACTGTTAACATGATTTTTTGGTGATTCATGCTCTGGTGTGCTGTGAAGATGGGGCAGTAATTTGTGCTCTGTTCACAGATGCTGCCCACTGCCCATGGCTTTCAGGGATGTGAATGCCAGGAGACACGTTGGACTCCAGCATCTCTCATCCTTAGCATCCACTGGGAGAACATTCCTGGGGCCAATGAAATCACGTAAATTCATTGTGGATGAAAGCACCAACCAGAGCACATTGATTTGTTCTGCTGTTAGACTGATAGAAAGTTTGGATTTGACAAGTGCTGCTGGACAGCTTCTTAATGAAACCATTCAGGCACAGAACAAGGAGTTCAAGACTGGGATGAGTACCCTGTTGTTCCTGGTTGGAGCATGGAGCAATGCTGTGGTGGAGTGCCTCCAGCAGAACGTTCCCATTCCAGCAATAGTGTCTGTGATGTCTGAGGGGTTGAACTCTTGCTGTGAGAGAGTCCAGTGTCTTCAAATACCAATACATGATGTAAAGAAAGAGCTGTGTTCTAGCAGAGTTAGGCCAAAGGCTTTTGAAAGCAAAACTGGCCAAGTTGGACGTGATGGTCTTACAAATCCTCAGAGTTTGCTGTGTTTTCAGAGAGATATTTCTGCACCAGAAGAAGTAATTCCAATAAATTCTAGTTCCCATCAAGGAGATGATTGTCATTTTAACAAGTGCCTGGTTTCACCCTTGGCTGGCTTTGGTTCAGTGGCTTCTCTTGTCAAAGCAGCGGGTGACAAAAGTTCATCTGTGCTGTCTGGAAGTGGTGTTATTGCATCCAGCTGTATCACACAGAAGTTAACCCACAGCAGACACTTCAGCACCCTAGAGAAAAGCCATTTTTCAAGTCTGCAATGTAATTTTCAGGGATACCTTTCAGGACCATCAGCAGATCCATGTGGATGTTGTGGTTTAGGACATTTGGCAATGGCACTGAGCCATGGAAACCAGACCAGCGTGAAACTGCTACAAAGCATTGCTGCTTATCAGCAAGAGAGAGCAGAATGCAGTGGCTCTTCCCAGATTAACATCACAGAGATTGTGACGTGCTGTGTGCTAGGCCTGCCTGAGAGCTATTCCTGTGTCTCCCCAGGCTTTGTCACATTAGTGTCACCTGAGCAAGCCACAGTCATCAAATACTTTCCAGACAAACCCCTTCGGATTCTGCTGATGGACGGTGACCTCACAGAGCAGTATCGCCACTTAGGTTTTAACAGACCACCTAATGTAAGGACCATATTGGAGCATCCCAATCCACAGGGAGGCAGAGCGGGAGACGCGTGGCTAAGCAGAATGTTGGATATTCTGATGACCTTTGAAGTAAACCTGGTTTTGGTCAAAGGGAACGTGTGTGAGAACGTCATGGAAAGGTGCATCGCCAGCAGGATATTGGTAATTGGTTGTGTGGCTCGGGATGTGCTGTGTGCCTTTGGGGAGGTCACTGGTGCCCAGGCAGTGACGTACCTGAGCCAGCTGAACGCTTCCTGTGTTGGGAACGGGGCCTGGGCAGAGCTGTGGAAGGCCAGCGATGGGCGTGCCATGGATCTGGGTGAGCTGGTGCCAGCGCGGATCGGTGCGGGAGGCATCCCCCTGCTCACGGCCGTGCTCACCACTGCCCTGCCTTCCAAGGTGCAGCTCCTTGAAGACCAGTTCTGGACTTTGCTGTATCGACTCCATCATGCTCTAAAGGACGGGAAGGTTTTCCCTGGGGGTGGCGGGGTGGAGCTCTTGTGCCTCAGTCACATCCAGGTGCTCACAGAGCAGCCTGAGCCACCGGGAATTGACAAAGCTGTGAGAGAGTTTCCCAGGCCCTGGCTGGCAGAGTATAAATCCATTGTGCTCCAGGCACTGGCAAGTGGCTGGAAGCGGTACCTCTCCGTGGTCCTGTGTAACACTACAAAGGCCAGGTCGGAGCTGGAAGCATGTGCTGCAGTGGATCATCACCTCCAGAAAGCAGCAGCCTGTGGCTCTACCTCAGCTTATATTTTGGAAGAGTTTAGGAGAGGTGGAGTGCTCGGAGGTGTCTCTGATCCTTTCCCTGACCAGGCCACAGATTTAAAGGTTTGTGATAACGTTACAGCCAAGACAGAGGCGTGGAGGAGAGCTCTGGACTTGGTGCTGCTGGTGCTTCAAACAGACACTGAAATTATCACAGGCCCCAGAAGGAATCAGCTCTTGAACTTGCCTGTGTCAGGTGAATTTATGTTTTTATAGGACTTTAGGGATTTGCAAGTCCGTGAGTCAGTGGGAGAAGCCTGGGTGCAACCTACTTGTCTTTATAAAGCAAACAGTGAGATGTGATTGTGCCTTTAGAACGTAACAGCAGAAGTCAGAATGAGAGACAGCCACAAGGTAATTTCTTATTTCTAGAAATGGGAACTAAATAACAAATAAAAATCTCTTGTGGGCTAATCTCTAAGCCCAGCCGTGCATTTCTAGCTAATGGTATTGCGTGTATGGATGTCTCCTAATGTCTCCTGAAGAAAGGTAGAGATCTCTTACATAACACTGCTGGACTTGTGTTACATGAAAGAATATAGTGTAGTTATTTCTAAATTAATACCTTGTTATTCATTTCTGTACACTGCAAATGTAAGAGTTAAACTTGAAATAACGTGAATGTTACGTTTTATACTGAGAGATTGTATGAATAGATTGTATTTTTGCATATTTATGTGGTCCATATATCTCCTGTTTTCCAGTATATACGCTGTGGAATTTCTCTGGTTTTGACCAATTCAGGCTGAATCCTTCCTTTTGGCATTACAGACTGGATGCATCTCTACACAGAATTTTCTTTTACATCACCAACTGGATTTTTAGATTATTTCCATGGGGTCTTTCAGCTATCCTTGCAGAGAGGAAAATGTTGCTGTAAGTTTTAGGTGTTGGCTAACAACTGGAAATGAATCTATCCTGGTGATTGAGGCAAGGCATTTTTGCTGTGTTACAGCACTGACAGTTTGAAAGCTGGGCACTGGAGAACTGGCACTTCATTGCAAGAGAGAGGTGTGTAACTATGGAGATACTTTTTTCTGAACTTGGCATTCTGAGTCACCCTGAAAGTGAAATGTCTCACCAGTCTGGTGAAAATAGAATGGAAAATGAATGGAAATGGTGATGCTAAAGACGATCCTTGCATTCAAGAACTTTCTCATTAAAATGCTTATGGCTGGCAGCACAGATAATGAAATTTGTACACAAATAAGGTTGAGATACTTATGAGGGTGTCTGTGTGTGTATTAAAGTTGTGTTGCATTTCTGACCTGAAACTAAACATTTTGGTTTTCTGTCAGACCCCGGAATTCAGTGTATTTTGGCAAAATCTCATCAGTACTACAGGAATTTATAATTTTAATTTGGAACAGTAGTTCCTAACAGCATAAGGATCTCATTATATTAAAGTTCTGATCACTCTGCAATTATATTTTCATTATTAATCAGTTGGCAAATTGATGTGTAGCTGCTTGGCCACACTCTTGGTGTACCAAGATGTGAGAGAGAAAGAGTCTGGTAGATCAAAAGAGGCAAAAGGAGCTGGGGACTGTTAACTGAGAATTAAATGGAAACACAACATATAAATAAATATAAACAGACTCTGCTGCTCTGCAAGGGTTTGCAGCTCATGTTTGGCTTTACAATGTTTTTCTTGATCCTCCTGTGCTGAACATTGCATAACCCCTGTTCCCAGGAAAAGATCCACTTGCCCTTTATTTGAATAATAGAGTGAAGTGTGTTACGGAAAATCCGTGGACATGAATTGTATTGAGGTGGTCCAACATCTATTTATGGGGCTCTTAGACACTGGGAGCTGACGCACCAAATGTTGAGAAAGTCCAAAATGATGTAATTTTTCCAATCAGGCTTTTAAAAAGCACATAATGATATATTTAAGTGTTGTGATGCCGAAACCAGGACAAGAGATTTTCTAAAAAGCTGTCAGACGTTACATTTTGATTAATTAACGCTTGTTTTTCTACAATGAAGTGGAACATTTTATAAACTAGGTAGATCCTGTATCCTGGGTTAATTAAAATGATCTCTTTGGTATGCACAGAAGATTAACGTGCATGCTCTCCTCAAGGCATCCGCTCCTGCAATTCGGAATACAGCATACTGGTGTGGCTCCCTCAGCCTCAGATCTCTTAAAGCTCTCTGCACCACGGAATGGAGATCCTGTGCCTGTCTGCCCTTGCGCTCGGCACAGGGAATGATTTCAACATCTTCCACGGGCGATTTCAGCTCCTGCCAGGCAGAGGTTCCTCCTCTGGACACAAAGGCTGTTTGTGTAGAGCATGGTGTGATGGGAGAGCTAAGCTTTTACATGTGATGTGCTTGGGAAATTGGGAGATGGCAGAGATTTCAGGGAGTTGGCACATCTCGCTCCCCGCTGGAACGAAGTCCCAGTCGGGTGCCTCGTTTCTCCCTTGCATCCCAGTATCATCATTCCCAGCTCACTCCACCTTCTATTTAGGGCTGATTGCATTGTATTTCATATTTCTCTTTATAAAGCAAAGTGTTAGGCCTCTGCTCCTTGAGGATTTCCTGAAATGTAGTAGAGGTCTTAATCATAGCAACCAGACCCTTGTCCCAAGCTGGGCCAGCCTGGAGGGCACAGCCACCTGCAATTCTGGCCCTGTAAGGGACATAGACCAGTGATCAGCGGCTCTCAAGAGGCACCTGAGAGTTTGCCTGCTACCAGGTGTGCTGAAAATGTGAGCTAGGAAATGTAGGAGACTGTGTGCCTACAAGGGTCCCCCGGCAGGCAGAGGAGTGACTGTGGGAGGGTGGGGTTGAGGAGAAAACGTCAAGACTGTTTGTTTGCACTGAACTCCTTTAGATATCCCGAACCAGGGCTGATGGAGAGGCTGGGAGAACATTTTCCTTTTCTTTTAGAGGAGAGAGTTTGAACTAGGAGAAAAGTTATGGAGTGACAAGAGATTTTCAGCTCTGCTCACAAGGACGAGGCAACTGGCAGACCTGAGTCATCCCATCAGTCACATTGCCAGCAAAAAATCATTCTTGCAGCATCAAGAACTGACCTTCCTCCATGCAAAGCAGGTTGGCTTCCCATAACCAACTCGGGCAGGACATCTACAGGAGCTGAACCAACATCACCAAGTATCAAGTGAATGAAATGTCTTGTTACTGTTTTTTTCTTCCAAATCTTTTTGTGTATAAACTCTATAAGTAAACTCTCTGTTACATGACAGTGCCATACTGAAATGGAACTGAGCTGCTGCTTCAAGGAAGGGCTTGCTGTTCTGGAACCTGCTGAGTTGCCAGGATTGCTAGGAACAACAGGCACTTCTGGGAGTAACAGAGGCCCACTACAAGCCTTACAATTTGTTTTACCCAGTTTTATCCCTCTCTCTATGTGATCCTTTCGAGATAATTCCACACCAGTACAGTCAGAGCATAGTTTGTATGACATCATTTGGGGGAAAAAAAAAAATCACGGATTAATTCTGCCACTTGCCACCAGCATTGTTGCTTTAATTAACCATTTATTGCAAAGCTGCAGGACCAAGACCTTTCTTTTCTAACCAAGCATGAATAGATCTGCAGTCTTAAAGGGCTTTTTCTTTATAGATAATGTTGCTCCAAGAACTAATGTCCACAGGGATGATTCCAGCACAGGTGACAGGAGAGTGAGAACAGCTCAGGTGCGTGCACAAACCAGAGACTGGGTTTGATCCTGAATAGTGGGAGGAAGAAAAGAACACACCCTTCTTGTCTGTTTTGGCTTCCTACCTGTTTATTCTGCTAGTAATACCCATTTCTGTAGACTTTTGAAGAGCACCCACAGGGGTGTCTTTGGCTGATTCCAATGCTACTTTGCTGTGAGCACTGGGATTCACTTTGTTGCATTATGTCCCTGAAAACTGTGTAGGGACAAGGGCAGTTTGGGGCAGGGATGCAGAATGGAGAGAAAGAGTAGTTCCCCAACTTCTCCTTCCACATTGTGCGCCAGATGACCCCTGGGGAGTAGCTTCATGTCACATTTAATCCAAGCCTGAGTTTCCCAGCACCATCCCCAGCAGCTATGTGTTCCCATGGTGAGACGTGTTTGGGAGGAGTCTTTCAGAGAGGTGGAAGGAAAGGCTGGGCCATGATCACACACAGATGGTGAAAGAGCTCACGAGAAGGGGGAGAAACCAAGGGCTGTATTTGGTTTCCCTGCCTAGCAGAGATTCAAAACAGAAAACTGTTTAGTTCAAAAGGAATTCTTTCCTTGGGGACCAAGTGCTACTCCAAACAATAGGATTATTTTTTCATTATTGCAGGAGTAGTAAAGATAGCATGCAGTTTTTGTTTACAAGTAATGGGAATACTGGCCCTGACTGTCTTTTATTCCAGCTGAAATCAGTAGAATGGGGTTTAGTGCTATTCACAGATTTTGTTCACTGTGTTGTGAGACCAAATATTTAACCAGTATTGCAGATTTGGAGAGATGACTGAAAATAACACAGTTGGTGAACTTATTTATTTCCAAGGTGTAATTTGAGTCACTGCTTTCACTGACTAAACTTAAAAACAAAACAAAACCAAACAACAGAAACGTTGTATTTGTTAGGACTGGAGAGCCCGAATAACCCCAGAGGAATTGTATAAAATAAATTTTATTTATATATGTACATATATACACACATTCTGGAGCAGAACAGTTTCTCAATCAGCAACATTAATCTATAGAGTAGTCATACAACTCTGATCTGATTCACCTCCTGCTTATGTCAAAGAAAACCATCAAAATACCTCATTTTTTAGAAAAATTATCTATTATCAGTAATTTTTTTTTTTTTTCAAAAGAGCCTTGTAGAAAAAGGATCCCTCTGGTAAACTGAAAGGAACTGTGTCTTGTTTGGGGTATTAATTCCTGCATTCCATCTGCTGCTCTCTGCATTTGCAATTCTGCCTGTGAGTCACAGCTCCAGGATATGCCTGTACTAGTTTTAGGGGAAGTGAGCACAATTCCACACATGTAATTCCATATCAGTATAGTGTCTTTGCTTCCCTACAGTGATGAAAATTAACTGGTACACCTGCAGCAATACAGATATGTTGATTAGATCAGTTTAATTAACTGGCAAAGTCCTGCTAATACAACATTATTCCAGTTCCCTGAGTATTCCTTGCTCAAGGTAAGGGGCAGTCAGTGCTCAGCACCTCCCTTCTCACTGCCTTTCATCTCTTGGTTTATGTGAGCACTGTTTAAATAACCATCTCAACCATCCCATCCAAGTTCTGGTGCAAGGGTGCTTGCTTTCTGGAGCTGTTTAGCTGGGACAGAGTTGCTGATGGCTGCCAGAAGCCAGGAAACTCAGATGTCATTGGCAGTAAGAGAGCTTTACTGGAACTGAAACCCAAATCTCTCTTTGTTTATCTGAAGTACCAGGCAGTTAACTTGAAAAATGGTCATTTATTGTGACCCCGGCTTTGCAATTATTCAGGCTTGTAATTGACATCTCAAACACAAAAGCAGTGCTGTAAATAAGCTCTGCTCTTGTATTTGAGAATTGCCAAATGTCAGATCAGTGTTTGCTATACACGGAGTTACTGTGGCTAATTTGGGAACTGCTCTCAGATCTCAGCTGCAGTGCTGGATACTTGGGACTGTTTCCCAGCAGAGCTTGAGGAGGACCTCCAGCCTCCCAGATTCCTCTCACAACCATTCATAAGGCCAGTGAAGCTGTGGAAGAAGAGAGAAATTTCAAGGCCAGGAGAAGCTGGATGAAATCCAGTATCTCTTATTTGCTCACGTCTCATTATTAAACAGACTTCTTATTATTAAAGTGCTGGAGAAAGGTCTTCCAAAAATACAGGAGCTAATTTAAAAGACTTTTTTCTCTGCCAAGAGGTGCCGTTTGAACTAACTGTGGTTGAATTAACTGTATTTGCTCACCTTGAATGGGAATTCCCAGATGCTTTTGCTGATGTGCATGTGTGACAAGATGTCATTTTCCTGATATATTATTCTCAGGAGACCGGAGGGGAAGGGGAAATCACACTTTGGTCCTGAATTAACTCAGGGACCAATCCCTTTCTCATTAAAAACATCAGTGAAGTTTCCATGGCTTTGGGGAGTTGGTCTCTAAGAAACAGAATTTTGCAAAACTGTGGTCATCCTTCCTCCCTCTTCTGAATACTGGCAAAGGGTGATGTCTGGATATTTCTTAGTGGCAAGAAATGTAAAATTGAAGACTGCAAATGATGAGGAGTGCAACCTTCATTAAAAGCCACTCTCTTTCAGATGAACCTCTAATAAGCTCTGGTAGCAATGACCATTGGTTAAGGATGACATGGAAAACATTTCCTTCAGAGATGCAGTGGGTTGAGCTGTGCTTTCCACAGAAGAATTTGATGAGGATTAGAAGCCCAGCATCCCTAGGTTAAGGGATGCCTCCTGCAGGGAATGTCACTTAGGAAGAACAGTCAGCTTTGGAAGCAGGCATATCCGGGTCCATCAACCCATTTCTTATCTTAAAACTGCAAACTCTATAGAGAAGAAACTCTTTATTCATATGGTACGTAACAAAATGAGGCCTTGGATAATGATCAGGAGTCAGAATTATTGTAGTAATGAATTAATGTTTGATATCATCTAAGATTTGGCTTCTTCACCTTGAAAGACATTTCCTTGATTTGCAAACCTGATGAAGCTGATGGAATTTGTCTAAAAGCCTTCTACATCACTTGGCCATACACAATTCCCACAAGTCTGAACTCCATAAGGGTAATATCAGAGTAGCTCTTGGAGAGTAATAGTAAACTTCGACAATGAACACAGTAGCCCTTTTTTGGAATGTAGGGTGAAGATGAAACCACAGCAGTTATAATGTGCCAAGCAGAGCTCTGAATAGTCCTACAATACACAGTGCACACTCAGTGGAGCAGAATGGTTCCTCTACATCCAAGCTGGCATGCTGGCAGGATGGAAGAAATGTTGTCCTTTCAAATGGCTGGGAAATGAAGTGAGACCACAGCATATGTGTGAGGGGTTGGAGTTTCACTAATTCTTTTTAACATCTCTTTGAAAGAATTCCCCATAATCTGCAGTCATTTCTTTTACATGCAATCTCTTTATTTATGGCTTTATTATAATCTCCAGTGTTGGATCTCTGTCTGTTTGTCTTGGTCTGACAAAAATGTTG
Organism: Falcunculus frontatus; assembly: GCA_013398115.1. Classification (NCBI taxonomy): domain Eukaryota; kingdom Metazoa; phylum Chordata; class Aves; order Passeriformes; genus Falcunculus; species Falcunculus frontatus. The sequence continues at coordinate 241,913 of VZRV01000959.1, forward strand.
GAAGTCGCCCCTTGGCATGTTTCCTGTATCACTGATGCAGTGCTGGGTCAGGCAGATTTGTAGCAATGGTTTTAGTATTGCAACCAAAAAATGAGCAGACTTTATTGCTGCAGGTTTGAGGAAAATCCTTCCTTCTCCTCTTTGGTTTAGTTGGGGTTGTTTTGGTTGTGGTTTTTTTTTTAAAGTGGAAACTTCAGTTGCTTTTTTAGAATTGTGCTTTCATCTGTGTCTGCCTCTTCCCCTGCTCTGTTTGCTCTTGAGTCCCCAAAATTAGCAAGAGTAATGTTCTAGTTTGCAGTGCAGTAGGAAAGAATAACTTGACTTTCTAAAATGTAATAAACAGTGCAAGACCTGGAACAAGTACAAAACCTTCAGACAAGGTGAAAGCCCCCAGAAGAATACCTCTATTCAAAATGTCTGTGGATGTCTGCAAATAGTGCCAGCAGCTTAAGTCTTGTCCTTTTCCTTTCCAAACATGTGTATTAGGTTTTCCTTTAAAAATACATACTGTATCCCTGAACTCTTCCACGCTCTTAGTCAAAGAAGGTAGTATTTCCTTTAGACCAGTTGATTCATACATAAAATAAAAGGTGTGAGACATTATTTTGGTCTTGGTTGTTTCCCTCTTGTGATATTGGATGGAAAACAGTCTCTTTGAAATACTCAAGCGTTAAAACCAGCAATCATCTCTAGGTATTGAGGGTTACCTGGCTCGACATCTCAGGAATTCCACCGGGCTCAAATCCAGTTCTACCTGATCTGATCCAGCTCTGTTTAAAATGTCCCTTATCCTCTGGGACCTGTCTGTGCTATACAGCAAATGTTACAAATCTGTACACTGCACTTCATTTCTTCATTGTGTTTTGGTTCTGAATGGAGTTAACTATGATCTTCCCTGCTCTTGTTTTTTTTACAACAAAATATCTGCTTTGCAGACAGGGCAAAAAGGTTTTATTTTGTGTAGGAAGCTCAGCTACAGACTTACCTTTCTATAATGCCTGTAGGTTAAATTAGTGAAGGTAAAGCCCTTACATCACACAATCTGTTCTGTACCTATGTCTCTAAATGCACATGAAATGACTTAGAATGATATACCTAGCAGATCAGGGTAATTTATTCCTTAAATGTGAGCTTTGTCATTATTGTGGGGTCAAATATGATGGAGTGAGAGACTGTCTGTTGTTTAATGTGTCATCTGTTCCACCTGGGTGACACCCATCTGTTTGAGTGTCCCAGGCAGAGGCTAATTTTCTAGCTGTGCTGTTGCCAGCAGCATGAGAAGGATTCTTTGTGGAATTTATTTACTCCTTTCTATTCGCCTTAGAATCACTGCTGATTACGGCCCGAGTTTCTCTTTGTGGTCGGATGAGAACAACAGCAAAAATTCCACTGAAATTTAACTTACTGGGAAGGAGCCCTAAGTGGTCTAGAATTTATTCTTGGATCGTTTTGCTGTGTCACCATCTTTTATTAGCTGATAATTTCCTGTTCATCAATGACAAGACAGTCACACAGCATATCTTCTGCAGTGGAGGGTGTCCCTACATGAGTAGCTTTTTGTATTTAAAGTCTAGGCAAGAGAGAATTCTTCCTAGGCGTAAAAAATGTGCGTGAAAGGAACAGATTAATATTAAGATGATGGCCTCGTCATCTGATTTGGCCTCTTAAATCCTTCTGGAAGTGCCAGGTCCAGAAATTCCCCCAATTAATTTTCTTACAATCCCCTCTGTATTCTGCTTCTAACAAAGTCCTGTGAGAATGACTGTAACAGATGAGAAATTTAACTGAGATTTGAATCACATTTGAAATTGGCAGGAAGGTGAGGGGCTTAAAGCCAAGCTCCACAACATCCTCAAATACAGAATATTTGGGATCAAGAGCCCAGTGTTTGCTTCTGAGGAGAGCTAGGGCTACTTGTGATTTGCTGCAATCAATCAGGACTTTGCAGTCCTGTCAAAGAAATGTCACTGGGATTGAAGTCCATGGAAGGGAGAGTCACCCTGGAGGCTTGCCTGGGGGACAGCACCAGTAGTGGCTGGGACCCCCTTCCTGGAGTTATCTGGAGTGTAGAAAAGCCAGACTAGAGAATATAATGTTTTGTCCATTTTTTGTTGCTGTTGTGTTGTTTGGGTTTTTTTAATGAGTTGATTACCAGAGCTACATGTAAGTGATAATTGGGATACCTGTGAGAACAGTGTGACCTGCTCGGACTTAATTCTGAAGGCATTAGTTACATATTGCTGATATTTCCAACCATAACTGGAGATCGATGTTACAGGTATATTGCAGCATTTGCAGTAATCTGAAGCAGCTCAGTTCCACAAGAAATTTTGGAGACAAGTTGAAGCCTCAAACTGTTCCACTGTCAGTGTTGCTCTTTGTTTTCATTTTTAAATCTTGCAATTAGTGTTCTAAAAAAAATAATAAATAAAGCAAAAGGCAAATACAGACCATCTGTGAAACAGAAAGAAATTGTTAAAAGCTGCATCCACGAGGATCTCTGGGAAGAGTGCCACAACATAACTAAGCATTCAGCCAGCATGATATAATTACAAATTAAGCATCTCTAAAACAAATTCCAAATTGAAAATAAAAATCCATTCTGCTTATTTCTTTGTGGTAGAGGATCCCACTTTAGAAATTACCATCTATTCTCCTGCAAACTGCAAGGTCTGTGGGGTCTGCACGCCCTCCACAGGTGGGGTTTCTTGGAGGGGGCATCTCATGGGGCATTGCTCAAATCCGTATTTCAGTCAAGAGACTGCGTGCTGGAGGATTTAGAGCAGGTCTTGAGCTTGCTGTGTTTTTTAGAGCTCTGACATAATGGCAGGTGATGATATTCTATATTCATGGCATATAGAAATGTGCCCCTTCTTCCAGGAAACGGCTTATTCAGTTCCTATCGACTGGATTCATTTAAATAAAGGCCCATTGACAATGATGTGTTGAGACAATCTTTTTACACTTGAACCAGGACACAGTCTCCAATATTTTCTCATTTCTTGCTTTTATCTAAAGGAACATTTTGCTGGCTTAAGCCAGACTGGATATGATGGCTCTTGGGACATGCTTGAGGTAAAAGTGCTTTCAGCAAAGTCATCTAAGTATTTGTAACAACAGCTTAGGTTATCTTTTACTGCTGTATTTCCAAGAGGAACAAATGGAAACTTTAGTACTTGAAAAAAACAGCCAGAAAAAGAATCCTGTAAATAAATGAAATGGATGATGACACAATATTTAAGATTATTGCTGAACAATTTTGTCATTTAAACCAGACTGTTTTTTTCTAGGCATGCCTTGCCTGTCACAGAAGAATGTTACCCTCAGTTGTAGAGCTTAGATCCCTATGTTAAATAGATCTGTCCTCTCCATGAAAACCAGAAGTATTCCTAAGAACTGAAGATGACTGTAATAAAACAAAAATCTCCAGAATAAAATTTCTCCATGAAAATCAGATTAATCCTGAGACTGAATAAAGAAATTAGTTTCTCATGGAGGTTCAAAGTAGCTGCAATAAAATGGTTTGACCAATCAAGCACAAAATAGCACATCAAACATGACACAGTTTTTGGAACCTTCCTAATTTAAAACAAAAGGAAAATCCTCTACCTCATATATATAATACTAAATAAATAATCGGTTATTAAGATGTTTTGAATAGGAAAAACTGAATTTTCTGCTTTGAAGAGGAGCATAAACCAATGACTTTTAAGGGAAGGCTCATCAGAGTTTCCTTTGGACATTTGAAACAAATGAAGATGTCCTTGGTAAACACATGCACTGCAATAAATGTAAAAATTCAAGCTTTTGTGCTTGTGGATCCAATTTTGTGCTTGTTGTTTTGTTCTTCCCTTATGACATTGTAGAAATAGAAACCATGTATTTAACTGTGGATTTCTTTACTTGGTTTTGGAACTTCAACCTTAAATTTTTCTTAGATTTTTCAATACCTCTGAAGGGAGATGATTTAATTTCAGAATTCTGTTTGATGTGCATTGCAAGCTTTACTCTGGTCTCAAAAGCTCTTGTTGCTGATTGCAATTAGCACCAGTGTATTTCTTTACTAGAAAGGTTTTCTGGGGAAATAATTGCTATTATTTATATCCAGTCTGTTCATCACCATACTTCCCTTCTCCTCCATTCCCTTGTGTCCTAGGTGTGTTAAATCAGGAAGTCTCAGCACTGCTGTCATCTGATCTGTGCTTCCTGGCTTTCCACCATCTGAGAAACTATTCCCTGGACAAAGTGCTTTCTGGAATAAGCCTTCTGTGCCTCATAGGATAAAGATCAGCAGCAGCAGCCCAGAGCTGTTGTGCTTAGTCACCTTAAAATGACAGCTGCCATTAATAACAATTAGAGCTCATTAAAACCAAGTCCACTGGGGTTCTTATGAAGTGAATACCTGCTTGCTCACTGGTTATTTAAGTGATGTACAGACTGTCAAGCAGGCAACAACAGCACTGACTGGAGAGACACTATGAATCCAATGATCAATCCTCCAGAGACTGCTGACAAAATTATTGAGATTCTTCTCTTTCCAGTGAATAAGAAATGCTGAGTAAAAGGATATTACATAAATTGGCTGGCATTTGGAGTGGACTAGCTAATTCTCATTGCCTCGTGTGTGGTAGCTGTGTGTATATGTGCACATGTGCCTGGTGTTGTCAATGAGCTCCCTGCGCACACTCCTCTGTTCCCAGCAGGCTGAATTTTGGGAGTTATGTAAGAGACAGTCTAGGAAAACATCCCAGCCATTTGGAATTTACCCTCATCACTAACCTCTTTCCTCCATTGTGTCATGCACTTAAAAAAAAATATATTTTTTGTTTAGTGGCGTGATGGGGATGTGTCTCATCTGAAAAAATGAGGTCTGTCTGTCGTGGGGAGGGAGTTGGGTGTACCAAAATTGACTTTTGCTTGCTTCTGCTTTCCATGGGCTGTGGCTGCAGTCCCTGGAGTCAAAAATCTCTCCTTTCTCTAACAGCTGGGAGTTGAAGATTAGTGAGGGCAATCGTGCAGCAATGGGAAATAAAAATGAGCTATTAGGGCTGTATCTTTACCCTACTGGCAGCTGCTTCCTGGGAAAGGGCTAGCAGCAGGTGCTGCATCTACAAACACTTCTGACAAATTATTTCCTTTAAAAAGTAACAAAAAGTAATGTTGTGAGATTATACTTTATGGCCAGTGAAGATGGGGTCATTCCTGGTTTGAATAGATCGGTGTGAAAATCATAAAACACATTCCAGTGAAAATGCATTTCACCAGGAACATCACTTGTCTGCTACGTGTAACTTTCCTATGAGCTATGCTCCTTTTGAATGCTGCTTCATATTCCTGCAAATTTGTAAGGAGTTTTATCCAACAAGTTTTGGTTGGCCTGTCTTATAACACCAGAAGCACACTCCAGTAAATTTTTCTTATACTACTTTGGAACAGTGCTATGTTACTTTATTACATGTGATTTTTCTCTTGTGGCCTAGAACCTCGATCCTGATTCCTCTCAAGTTTAATAGCAAAGACCTTAGCAATATTTGTTTTCTTTTAAAAATGGTTGGGATCAGACCTCTAGGCCCTGCCTCTGCTTTGTAGTGTACTGAAGATACTGGTTTTAAAAGTGGGGAATTTCTTAAACATTCTGCTTTTCATCTTTTGCAGGTTGTAATACATGAGAGTTCAGCTCCATGCAATAGAGCAGAAATTACAGCTAAACTCCTCCAGTACCACTGCTTTTCATATGCTAAAATCAATAGCTCAAATTCAGACAGGAGGTAAGCAAATGCAACTCCGTTGTTTACACTCATTTGTACCACATCTGAATTCCAGCCAGTTCCATCCAGTCTCTAAGCTAATTGCATACAGTGTGTTCCAGTCTTTTCATCCCATTGCTTACAGCATGATTTGCCTTTCTTGCATGTAACCATCCTGGAGAAAAGACTTGTGTCTGAGAGGTAACGTAATTGTGTTTTCAGTTATCCCCTGTGGGAGTAATCCAAACATCATAATACAAGCTAACCCCTTTTTTAAAGATGGTACACAAAGCTCATGTAAAGAATTTGAAATAAGAATAGAGACTATTCAGTGCTGATCTATTTTGTATGTGAGTGGAAGAACAAAGGTGGCTGCTTCATTCCTCCTAACAACCAAACCTGTTCACCTCTGTAGTCCCCTAACATGGGATATAGCAACACACATGCTGCAGCTTTTTTCCTAGGCCACTAGGAATTTGGTGTTGTGTCTTGGGCATGTGGCAGCCAAAAAGCATTTGTTTACCCCTTCATAATTTTCAGGGGCCTCTTTTCTGTCCTCTTTTCAGAAAAATTACTTCCATCTGTTATGTACAGTTGCATAAAAAAAAGCTGGATAAAGTTACAAATTATGCTTTTTACTTTTATTTTACACAAATCACTTCATCATTATTTCTGTCACATTTTTACTCCATTGTCCTTACTGCACATCCTAGACCCAGGCAGTTTCCATATGTGATGCATGGAGCCAGGACTTCTAGTGAGAGCTGGCTGGGAACTCAAATGTCTTAAAAACAATGGCTGCCATCAACAGTTCAAAGAGTCCAATAGATTTTTAAGGAATTGGGATCGAGGCTTGAACTGACTTCAGAGTGCTGAGATGCTTTATTGGTGCTTGATTTGGAGAGCATGGCAGATGTCTGGGAATCAACTGTTTAAAATGGCAGGCAACATAGGGATGCCCTAAAATATTAATTTCTCTAGAAGCTTATACTCAGGGTATTGAAGGTGAGAGTGTAGCGAAGAATGACAAAAAAGGTTTGTCGTCAAGCTAACAACTCCAGTGACATGAATTTAATTGTAATCATCCCCTAAGCTTGAAAAAAGTTTTAAACAGAGCTCCCAAACAGGTCCAGTTGTTTCAACACTAATTGTGTGCGTCTGGCAGTTGTGTGGCACTGGCCGGGCTGCATTACACATGGAATCAAGTTAGTTCAAAATAATAGTTGAACTAATTGTTTAATAAAATCACAGATTTTGTTAGATGATTAACCCAACTTTATATTTGTTACAGGCTCTGGAGAAAACTTGCATTGGCAATAACTCATTCCTTATATTGCACTTCCCACTTCTTCCTGCTCTCCTGCCCTGAGTTCCTGAGTTTTTGCTATGATATTTATAACTGTCTCATCTATTTGCCTGTATGGAGCGTAGAGACTTCTAGAAACCAGATAAGAATACACAATATGGATGGAGAAAAGCAGGAAAGGGATTGGTTCTAGTGCTTATGGAAAAAAACCCCAAACATCATAAGGAAAGGTTCTTTTTTGACTTTCCTAAATAAATTCTTTGAGCTGTACTCAGGTTGTACTCAGGTTCACCTTCCCCTTCAGAATTTCTGAAGCTTTTGTTTGCTAAAGATCACAATTCTCTGCTGCTCCATTCTGTTCTCCATTCCACAGCCACAGCTGGGAAAAGTATTTATTCTCATCCATGTCTCTGTGGTGGAACTGGCCACTAGGAAAAAAACCCAGTGTTCCATAAAAATAACTCTGCTCAATAATAAATTTGTGCATGAGGTCATATTCTTAACCTGAAAATAAATAGCTAAATAGTTTAAAAAAAAAAAGGTCCAAAAAAGCAGCAAGCAGTTTATAAGGAAGAAAGGAGAACCACAGTTCAGCAACTAACGAACGAAGGTTGCCTTATGGTCTACTTGGTACGCTGTGAGAAGGAGATTGGAATAAATAATTGTCCTTGAAAGTCATCTCTAAAAATATTCTTAATAAAAATGAAGTAGTTGGCGTGGCACTGGTGTCACCTTACAGTGCCTGTGGTGGTGGGGCTGCGACAAGAGACCTGTTAGTGAAAATTACAGGAATTGTTCAGCATGAGATGAAGTCATTTGATGGAGGGCTGTAAAGGCTCTTGTATACTTTTCTTGGGAACACGCAAGTGCTGTAGGTAAAAATATTTCAATACCTTCATTTGATTGCTATCTGTGTGCACTAAAAATACCATCTGGAAATGGCTACCAAAGGAGTCAGTGAGAGGTGCTATTTGAAGGGTGTGAGTAAAAAGTAACGTTACCATAAATTCCAACCAAGTAGGTGAGGTAGCCTGGGGATATATCTTATTCACATCCTGTTCTTCTTTCCATACTCTGCATGGGGATTGATATCCCTGCTAACTGTGCATCCAGCCTTTCCCTTGTCGTGGTGTCCCCACCACCCCTGCTTTGCATAACAGATCATGATAGCTTCAGGGAGGCCAGGGAAGACAATGGGAAGTAAAAACCTTAAAGGAATGCTTCATCACCCTCTCCTTGCCTGTCTTCAAATCATCCCAGAGCAAATGTTTTTTTACATCAGTAAAAACAAGGAAGGACGTTGGCTCTGAACTGTTCAAGTGCTACTTAATACAAGCACGGCTTGGCCAGCAAAGCCTGCTCCCTGGGCCTGCCTTGGCAGCACCCTCCAGGCCGTGTGTGGACACCCAGGGAGCTGCTGCAGGAGCTGAGCTCCAGGAGCCAGGCTCTGGCAGGCTGCAGCTCCCCCAGGATCCCATCCCCCCGGCACAGCCCCACACGTGTGGCTGCCGTGCGCTCCCAGGAGCTGACAGATGTGACAGATGACACTGGGCTCTCTGCAGGCCCACACAGCTGGGCTGAGTGACTAACCCTGGCTGTGCACCCACACACTGATGTCAGCACAGCAGCCAATAGCTCAGAGCGACTCTCCTTGTCTCTGTGTGCGCGTCAGCCACAACAGTGGCAAACCCAACAATGGGCAAGGAAGGAATCAAAGCAAAATCCAACTTCAGACTAGGAGCAGCTGATGTAAAATGGGATGTGTAACTCTTATTTCCAGTGAAACGAACCATCGATATTAGCTTGGCCCTTTTATAATAAATGAATCATTAGATGACAAAGCCCATAAATTTATTCATAAACAGCTGTCCTGTTAATATGAAAACACTGAGATCAATCTGTCTGAAAAACTGCAATTCAATTGTGAATGGAAATAACAGCTAAAATCCAGCATTTGTCTTGGCCAGGATGAATTTTACAAAATAAAATTCTGAGCACACTTCTGAGTTCTATCCATCCTTGCACATATAATACGTGTATGCAAACATGTACACTAAAAATGCTGTCTGGCCACCTGGATTTCAGTTAATTCATTAATATCATTAATTGCAATGAATTTGACTTGGTCTTTGAGGAAAACGCTTCTATCATTGTTTGCTTGCTGAGTTTTCTGTTGTTTTTCCAAGGTACTTGTTGGCTGTGGTGCAATGACTCAAGGTGTGTGATTAGTCAGAGTGAGAGCCTTCAATACTTATGGCAATGAAGTTTGCCACATATATTTTTGCTATTTTTCCCTGCAGTGGAGCCCTCCTAGACAACGTATGGGTTTGGGATTGGTTGCACTTGCTGAGGTAATCGATGCCATGGTACCTTCTTTGAAGAAGAATGAAGAGTTTTGTAACTTGAGTTTTGTAGTAGGCAGGTGATGGGCAGTCCGATGGGACTCAGGGAGGCTGCCACTCTGCCAAGGAGTGAAATGGGAAGCTGGGAACTACCATGAGGAGGGAAAGTGCTAGGGGAAAGGAAAAGGAAGGAGCCTATGGAAAAAATAAGCTATAGGGTTATGAGGATTGGCTGAGGAAGGAGGACATAGGCTTTGAACTTCAAGAAAGGAGGCAGGGATTAAGAAGCAGTGGGGAAAGGAAACCCAGCTCTGGAGCAGATGGCTAGGAGCCATAGTGAGATACAAAGGAAAAGTAGTCCAGAGGACAGAGCTTGGCATGAGGAGCTGGGGAAAGATTTAGAAACAGGCCAGGAACCTGTGCCTGACAGCAGGGGAAGGGAAAAGAACAGGGTGGGGACAAAGGATGAGGAGACGAGACAGGCTGGGGGTGGAGGGTGGGGCAGCCAAGAGAAAGGAAGATGAGTCTGTGCCTATTTCAGTGTCCTCCTGGTTCTCACTCCTGGGTCTGGGATTACACAGCCTTTCCCTTCATCTGCTGTCAGGAGACACTGTCATCCACTGATAACAACGTGCACACATTGACTCCTACACAGGAGACAGCCTGCCACAGGGGACAACCTTTCACTGTTTGAGACACAGAGTCACTGTGGCCTGAGGCAAAGCCAGTGGGTCCAGCTTTATCTCCAGTGTCAGCTGATATCCCCCACAGGCTATGGGCAGGGAATTTGTGAGTTTTAGATCAACAACATGAACAGCTCACAAAGGTTTCAGAGCAAACATTCAGACTTGTAATGGCACCTGTAACTCTTGCTTTTCAGTCTTAAGTCCCGGTTGCTTGGGGTTTGCACCCCAAGCATTCTCTTTAAGGTACAGCTGGTTTTTCCCTAGAGAAGTCTTCCCAAATGCCATATGAAGTATGAGATGGCTGGAATTCATGGCAGTATGAATTCAGCAGTTGAACAAGGCAGTAGTCAGTAGCTGGCCACATTAATGTCAGAGTTAGCTTCCTCTTTAGCATTTTCTGGGGTCCTTGGAGAAGGCAGTGCAGCTTTTACAGAGACAATCCAGGCAACCAGTGAAGTCTGAGCAGGTCCTTCTCCTGCCACTTTCCTGTAAGCAGTGAGCTCTTCACACAGATACTGGGTTGGTGGCAGAAAAGCAAAATCCATTTGCACAGCAATTTTCTATCCCTGGAATAAGGGTTATGTAGAGCAACACCATTTGCTCTCCACAAAGATGGGCATGTTCTCACAAAATTTCCATGGAGTGCTTGGAGGAAGACTGCACTTGATAAAACTAATGAGGGTGTGACAATGTGTCTTATGCAGGCATTCGTTCTCTAATTTCTCCTCTGAGGAGGAAAAAGATATAAATTAAATAGTGATTCTTATGTAATGAGTATTGCTTTTACATAAAAGGAGATAAAACACTGAGCAATTTAACCTCCCAGATGCTTGGAAGTTAATGACTGCAGGTCAGTTTTGAGATAATAGCCTGGGCAGTGTTGGGAAAGTCATTTTCTGGCAGATAACAGATTCCATTTTGGCACGTAGACAGCGGATTACAGTTCTTTAGCCACCACGAAGAGCTGCGCTAAGCTCTGGTCCCTCCAAGAAACAAACAAGATTTCACAAGAGCCAGCTGGCTTCAGTTGCACTTACAGTACTTGTAACTTCAGATGTCGTGGGAGATGCAGTCATGGTGAACTTAAAGACCTATAGGGATGGTTTCACAGCTGAGAAAGGGGGGGATTGCAGAACATTTGTCCCAAGCTGGTCACTGCATGGATGGATGCATTGGGGTGTGGTGGAGCAGTAACTGCATCCACCCCAGCGCTGAGTGCTGCCTCAGGCTCATTTGGGAGAGGTCTCCCTCCCTAGAACTAAAACTAACACAGCACAAGGGACCACATCATTTCTTTGCACTTCCAAAGGCATTCCAGGGCCTGTCTCTCCTTCCTCAAACAGTGCTGTGTCGATACCCTGAACAGGGAACTGTCTTTGCAAGGGCTTAATGTTCACTGTGCCATTGGAGCTCTGTTTGTGTTCTGCATGTGATGCTTGGTCTGTGACCTGCTGCTGCAGGGTGTTATGCTCTGGGGAACCCTTCAGTGGGGCCTAGGTTTGGGGATCCATGGAAACTGTCCTGAAACAAAGAGAAAACAAACGGGAGAGTTGTGACATTCCTTCTGGAATACTATCAGCACAGATTGTTACCAAGAGAGAGGGCTTTGGGGTTGTTTCTCTATTCTTGCTGTTTTCTACCTGCCAGCTAATACATCCTACAGAAATTAAGCAGAGCAAGATTTTGGTTGTGCAAGTGATAGAAATTAAAGTCATGATGTAGTAAAATAATTTTTTTTTTCTTTGTAATGTCCCGCTGATCTCATTTCTCCTTGCCCTTCGGTGTGAAATGATGAAAGCTGCATGATGTGGTAACTGCTGTTCCTTGGGAATAGTCTGTCTTTGCTGTATTCCTCCATGAGATTACTTTGGCCTTGTACTATAACATACCAGTGAATGGAAAGAGTATTTTCCTCACTTCCACCGATGTTTATATTTCCAACTGCAGTCCTGTGAATAATATAACATTCTCCAGAATTAGCCCATGTGGAAGTTATGAATTCTATGACCTGTGTAAGAACCTAATTTAAAAGAGGATAAAGAAGAACCTATAACAAAACTTACACTGTTTCATGATCACTTGCTGAGAGAGAGACAGTGACTGACATTTTTGACTTGCGGGGGGTTGTAGTTGATGTGGAAATATTTAGAGTTAAAATTGCTGCAGGCTGACTTGCTGCAAGCGGCCCTGCTTGGACCAGATGTGCAGAGGTGCTTTCCAACCTCAACTATTCTGTGTTTATGTGAAGATCCGCTTCCTAACGGTTTGTGTGTGCTCTTATCTAATGGGATAATGGATTTCTGAAATGACAACAACCACACAGGCAGGCACTGCTGTATCTGCCCCACAAGCACTGATTTTCCCTCCAAACTCAGGGAAAAAGATCTCCCTCTAATCTCTGAACCTGTGTCCAAGCACTTCCAGTGCAAGAGCAGTTGCTTTACCCTGTAGCAATACAACAAAATGTGTCGTGAGTTCTGAGCAGGGGCCGAGTTACTTTGGGACACTTTTTGCCACCCTTTCAGTGACATGGGATCAGGAGAGATAAATACCTAAGTCATGATCTTATGATTATAATGCAGTGCTGTGAGAAAGACATGTGGTTTTATGATTGTTCCCATTAAGGAATCTCTCAACAATTCAAATTTCTTTGAAATCCAATATTAACTGAATTTCTTTGAGTTTGTGATGTTTGATTGCAGAGTATTTTTTTTAATTGTCTATTTTTAATGTATATTATCAATCTTTATACTGACATCGTTTCTTTTCTTAGCCTGGAGTAATTTTGCTAATTTAGATGCATTACTCTATGTAATGTGGATACAGAGAGAGAGGGGGGGTGTGTGTATGTGTTTGTATGTACATTAGAGAGAAGGAGAGGGGTGATTTTGCTAATTCTGAACTCTAACCCCCATAAATATTTGTGGGGTTAAACTCTATCCCCCATAATTAGGACATTATTTCTCGTTTCTCATAAGCTGAGGTCACTACTGCATCTCTTAGATCTGCAACAGCTGCCAGTGCTTCTAGACAGTTCAGATCTTTTTCCAAGTGCAATCATTCTGGACCCCAGAAAATTTGATTTACTTCCAATTTAGGCCTCACTGGATTGTTCGTTCTCTTATCTTCAGCCATGCTGAGCTGTTGTGTTTCCAGTATTTGTAAAGACAACCCAAACCAAAGTTCTGGCCATCTGTGGCATTCTCAGATTAAGCATATATTGAGAAAATTTTATTTAGAAAGACATAAACAAGTGTCCACTGATGCTTTAGAGAAATAAAGTACTCCTCTGAACTGGAATGGAGACTGTAAGAGGTTTGTAATAGGGAGGAGATTTTCATTTTCTATTGTTGATGTGATGTCTTTCTACTATTTGCACCAGAAAAAAAAAAAAAAGATGAAGAGGCAAGACATAAGCTTTTATTTAAAAGAAATATTGATGAAGGGTCATAAAGCCATGAGAAAGGTAAATGAAAAGCTGAACTTCTTTAACAGGTTTTTTTTAAAACAGTGACCATGCAAGTAGACTTCCCAGGCACTTAATATCCATAAATACTTCAAACAGAGAAACTTTTCCTCATAAACTGCACCTACAAAAGCAGGTGGGTAAAAACTAAAGCTGCTTTCTACAGTAACTGATATTTAGAAGGCAAATTCGGTTATAGCCACATTTCTGGCTGTTTGCTTCCATCATACAAGGCAGGTGCAGCATGTGTTTAAGCTCCTGAGCAAACATATGAATATTGATCCAGAATATAAATATCAGCTCTTGATGGTGAAAGAACTAAAAGTTCTGAGGAAAAAATTGCTACTGAATTTTAAACTCATGCTCAGGCTTTGAAGGAAGGAAATCTTCCTTCCAAATTTAAAGTCAAGCAGTTAATGTACTTAAAGTTTTTGACATTTCCTGTGACAGGTGAGTGTGTGAGAATTTGTGGGAGACCTTTGGTGTCAATATGTGCTGGAGAAGGGAGATGGATGACTTTTGCCACTGTTAGCTGAGCACTAGACAACACAGGAACAGCTTCAGAAGGGACACAGCATATCCATCTCTTACTGGCTAATTGCTACATGGATATGCACCAAAGAGAGGGATTGGGAAGCCAAGAGCCCCAGGGAGTTGAGAAGCTCTGTGATGGAGCGGAGGCCTGGGCTGATGTTCCATTTCCAGCAGCTGGAATCATTCCCTGCTGCCACAGTGATACAAACCACCAGCTGAGGTGTCCTCATGGTGGGAAGATGTGAGCTGGGGTGTTCCTCGGTGTCTTTGCTTTCCTGTAGTTCTAATTGCTTTTCAAAAGTGAGGGGCTTTTTGTTTGCTTGATTTTAATTCTATAGTAAATCAGTTCTTCTGCAGATTATTTTAGGATGCTTTTCAAACATCATTTTCATTATTCCTATGTGAGCAAACTGGAGATGTCATCCTGGTAAACTGTCAAGGACATATGGCTGAAACCCCTCTAAAAGCAGCTTCTGTGAAAGGGGACTGACATTTCCTGGGCTTGTCATATGGCAGGATTTGTAGTAGTAATTGATGGAAAGCTGAGAAAGTTGTTGCACCTTGGATTAAAAATCAAAAACTGATGGAGCTGTTGGAGTTTCTTACTCTTAATTTGGAATATCTCAATAATTACTCTTGGATTTTTCAGGGTTTTCCTGTAACCTGACTAGCAATATAATTTAGGTTTTGTGTTTACTTTGGAGTTTTTTTCCAGATGTTCTTACTGAGAGTCTCTAGGAACTTAAGAATTATATATTGAATAACTGTGGTGATTGGATGTGCAGATGAGTGCCTTGTGTTCAGTATGACCCCTGTGTATGAGAGCAGCAATGAATAAAACAGCTTTTTCTCTCTAAGAGGTAAGATATTCCTGTGAGGAGCACAGAACTGGACTCAGATGATCCTTATGGGTCCCTTCCAACTTGAGATGTGCTCTGATTCTATTAAAATTGTAGCTGGTTACAAAGCAGTGCAGGACAAACAGAGAATGGCAGTAGTTCAGCTAAATGGAACAGGTTAGAGAACAGGTCTCTAAGAGGTATTTTTGAAGTAGCAGGAAGGTAGGGTTTGAGGCGTTGTAACGTGGAGTGCCTTACACAGGCCAAGAGAAGGCTTGTGAAGGGCTTGGAAGCACGGATAACTGATGGTCTGGGTGGAGGGGAAGCAGCTGTATGGGTGTAATTGTGTGGAAGATCTGAGTTGAGGAAGGGTGGTGGAAGAGGCCACAAGAAAGGAAAATGCTACTGCCAGAATCGCTTTAGTCAATGTTTAAGAGCAATATTAATGACCATATTAAGAGGTTGGACTGCAGAAGAAAGTAGAGAAAATAAAACCAGGCATGTTTTCCATTTGAAGAAGAGAAAGGAAAATATATTAAAAAATATAGAAAGTTGGCAGATCCTGAGGTGAGTGGAGATAGCTTAGGGAATAAGACTTCCATTTTAGCTCTGTTATCTTTTAGTTGTAGACCCCACATACATAATTCCCAGTGACAAGCTTCTAAAGAGTTCTCAAGCCTCACAATTTTATTGGTAAACTGGATTTTACTGGTTTTCAAAAGGATCATTTGAGAAGGAATTTGAGCTGGTTGCCTTACCCACCCTGCCACCACTGAGTTCAGCCCCCTCATGGAGGTCAGGGCTCAAAAGACTGAGAAATAGCAGGACCCTGTCCTGTGCAGTGTTTACTCTGCAGCTCACTGACAGGGCATCCAGCTGAGAGCTGTGAATGGCTGCTGGGTGTGTAGGGAACGTAGAGTTAAAGGAATGGCTGAGTGGAACTAGGGATGTTTAGTCTTTAGAAAAGTTTTTTGGGTTTTAAGCATTTTGAGATTGCTTTTTTTGTTTGTTTTTTTAATAACTCCTTAGAGTTTTAAAAACAACATTTTCACCTCTTCCCTTCATCTACTTGAATCCAGCTTCATCTTCCCTTCATCCGCCTTCCAGGAAAGACACAAGGACTTTGGAAGGCTCTGTAGTGCAAGGGTGCAAAATGCCCTGAACGCGGCTTCTGCTGCAAGAGGAAACAAGCAGAGTCTTCGCTGCTGGCGGTGACTGTCCAGAACTCTCAGGTACAGTGATATTGTGGGATTTCCATGAGAAATATCAGAGAGTGTTTGAAGTGGACGGGTGGCTGGGGAACCTAGGGAAGGGGGGGATACTCACGGAGCAACAGGGCTGAAATGCCCATTTGTGGTGCAGGGCAGCAGGCGCCTGCCCCTGGGCTGTGCCTGTGGCACTGAGGGGGAGCAGCTGACACGGGGTGAACCTGTCTGGGCTGGGCCGCGCTCTGCCTGCTCCCCTCATCATGAGGGTGTGGGAAACAGCGTGATTGTCGCTGATTCTGGTAAAGAATTAAAATTTATGGCTTGCCCGAGGTCAGAGCTGGGAAGGGAAGTTAAGCGGCAACAAAATATCCTTGACGTACTTGCTAGCAAAGAGAATATTACAAACTGCGTGAGCTGGACGCCGTGTCTGCCTTGGCGTTGGTTTGTTCCTGTGGGTTGCTGCATGTTGGCTCTGTGAAAAGACCAGTGTTTGCAGTCCCACTTGGGATTGTCCGGAGCTGCTTGTGCTGCCTTTGAAGGCAGAGAGCTTCCCAAGGTCCAGGCATGAGCAGCCCCCTGTTAAACAGGAGATTAGGGGTGCAAAGCATGTTTTTGGAAAAAACCATTTTCATCCAGTTTTGTTGTCAGCCTCAGGCACAAAGTGCATTTGATTGTCAATACACTTTACAAACTCTGTGCACATTTGTTTTATTAGAGGTGGAAGGCCTGTGCCAGAATTTTCACCTGTTGCCTTTTGCTATCAGTTTGCTCCTGTTGGATGGGAGAACTGGTTTCTGGTGAATGCAGTGGAACAAAACGGTTGCCACGGATTTATTTTAAACGCATGTTTCATCATGTTGTGATTTAAACAATTTAGAATGGTGCAGAGGCCACATAACTTCTTCTGGTCTAAAATAGCTCTCCAGTTACTTTTTTATAAGGCCAGAGGAAAAGATGTCCGACCGATGTTCGCTGCATCCCGTTTCCAGCGCTGCCGGCAGCGGTGCTCAGCCGGACGGGGCCCCCTCGCTGGAGGCCGGGGTTCGTCGGCGCCGGGTCCCGCTGCGGCCCCTGGCCCGGTCCCCCGGGGTGGCCGACGCGGCTGTGGAGGCGCAGGGAGCGGCCCCCGGCGCGGCGCGGGGGCGGTCGGGGGCGGGGCG